>JAUBWS010109966.1:0-10145 GCA_032270445.1 Darlingtonia californica
TTAATTCTATACCCTTACCTACAACAACAACAAAAACTTGAAGATAGGGAAAAACTTAATCTTTATAAACTTGAAGATAGGAAAAAATTTTTACATTTTTTAATATCCAATATCAATTTGAGGTTTTGGTTAGCTTCTTCCTGGATTTGAATGACTCCGTATTTTAGTGTCTATTGAAAGTTATTGTTTATCAAACAACAATTTTCATATTATAGGCAGATGTTGACCAAAGTGGCTTTGGTGAGGCTTGCGAAGGTGTAGGGAAAGATTTGTAAGTACAAATTTATTTTACCTAGCGTTGAAACTGGTCATAATGTAAACGTTAATATTCTATCATAAAAATTTCAATCTGGGTAACATTTTATATATTTTATCTTGTTGCAGAGATGGTGATGGAATACCTAATGCATATGACAACTGTCCAAACCTTCCCAACGGTGAACAAACAGATACTGATAAGGATGGAATTGGTTAGTGTTAATTTTTGTTTGCGATGAATTACACATACATCTCGTGACTTTGATGAAAAATTGTGACCCTTTTCTTTTGTTATTGACAGGTGATGCATGCGACGAGGATAAAGACAATGATGGTGTTCCAGATAACGTTGATAACTGCATTTATGTCCCAAATCCCAAACAAAATCATACCATCAACTATGACATGACAAGTGCGTCCGTCTCTATTAAATTTCATAAATATTTTCATGAAGCATAGAACTTTTTATAACATTTTTAGGCCTCCAGCGATGACTTCATGCAGTTATACCTTATGTCACCAATTGAAAATTGAATATTACTTTTCGATCGAAACTTGTAAAATATATTATTGAATGGATAGGCAAATTTTAATTCTTTACAAATTTTCTGTTTCTCACATAATTGAACATAGGCATGAACTATCTCATGGCCCAGTTTTGTTTTCTATTGAATTATTTTTACTTTCCTATTTTAGCTCGTCCCGTTGGATTGGCCTGTGTTGATGATAATGACGGCGATAAAGTAAAAGATAGTGTGGATGTTTGTCCATTTGCATCCAACATTCAGACGACGTCATTTGCTGATTATACACTTGTCGATCTCACTGGTACCTCAAACGAACCACAACCGAAATGGAGAATAACTAATAAGGTCTGTTTAAATTACTTTGTAACTGAATGAATTTTAAGAGAATACGGGAAAATTTATTTTTCACAATCATTTTTTATAGGGTAGAGACATTGAACAACTACAACAAACATATCGTGCTTCAATGTTAATTGGTATGTCCATATTTACAAATCATACTCCACCCATTTGCAAAATAATCGAAAAAGTCTGCGGAGGAGGTCATTTCTATTTAAGCGACACGCAATTTGCGTGTTCCTTAAATAGAAATGCACTCCACCACAGACGTTTTTTCATGATTTTGAGAGGCAAACAAGTGATTTATGGTTAGCTTTATGCCCCCTTTTACCGTAGACCGTCACAAATATTTACAATATTCAGGTTTTTACCTTCAATTAGAATTAGAGCGTGACTTTCCTAAATAAATCCTTTTTTAACCATTTGCAATTCTCAAATAATTCCCTGCGACCGATAAACTCAATCTCAGGAAAGGGAACTTATTCTTTCCTTCTGCGATTGTGGGAAGAGATAAAAATTAGATATGGCATCCAGACTAGCGTTCTGTTTGCAGTTGCGATTTAATTGTTTTTTGTATTAACTGGGTCATTAATCTCCATTCAACTTTCTCTTAATTGATCGTTATATATTTAATTGAATAGTTTCATGATCAGAATTCTAATTTTGGTCCAAATATTTTTTATACAAAATTAAGAATGATATATTTGAAAAGATTTTCTTGTATAAAAATCGAATCTTTAGCCATAAATTTCAATAGATATAGTTGCTTAAAGTATAGGTTTCGTTTTTTTTTTTCAGGACACACTGTATCTGTACATACATCTAAGAAAAATTTGATGATTTTGTAATGTGCAACACAAAATATTCTACTAAGACTGGGGATACTTTTTTTTTGGAGACCCCGTACAAGAGAGAGAATATATTCTACTTTTCTGTACATTATTATTTAATGATAAGTAAGCAAGTTGTTGTTCAATTCTTTTTTCAGGTAAACAAAGTTACAGTGATGTTGAGTATTCTGGTGTTTTTCACGTCAACCATTATAAAGGTAATGATTATATGGGTATAGTGTTTGGTTACCAAAGTGATAAACGCTTCTATGTGGTTATGTGGAAACATCAAAATATGAATTATAAGAATATATCTAAAGCTGCTACAAGAGGAATTCAATTGAAGGTAATGAGTTTTTTCATGTATGATTCTAAGTAGTTTTGGATTACTCTACATTAAGTGTACTGATTTTCACGTGTACAAATTTTCAGCGAATTTCGCGGATTTTGGTCAAATTCGCGAAAACAAATTCAAGCGAAATATATATATTTTACCAAAATAGTTCCAAATTAGTTTTATTTTCGTCAAAAACCTCTCCAATTCGCGAAAATTTATACACGCAAAATGCAATATTTTTGACTCGCGAAAATAGAGACATCCGAAAACAAGTACGGTAACTTAAGATAATTTCAGTCAACACATTGAATTGTTAATGATCGAACTTTTTACACAAAAAGTTGATTATGTTATATGTATATTTTCTTTTTAACCACTTAAGTGCCGATAACAAACATATTTGTCATGGGATTTTACATTTTTTACGGTCCTGGATCACTGGGTAGTGACTCATGAGCTCCGCGGCCCATGTACCAGGGAGCGGCGTCCCCGGTCAAGAAATAGACTCTTCAAAGATTCCCAAAGTATTGAAAATTCCCAGCACAGAAGTGGTTAAACAATCGAAGAATTTTTTTGACCAATCAGAACGTTTCTTCAAGATTTTGTAGAAAACGATTTTGAGACTCTCTATTCTCGACGAGTGCACAAATAGAGAAGAGTGCATCCAGTTTCTAAGGTGTACAGAATTAATTTTTTGTTGTGTGGTTTTGTCTAGTTGGTAAATTCAAATGAAGGAGCAAGTGAGGCATTAACAGAAGCTCTTTGGTATTCTGCAGATACTTCTGATAAGGTAAAACCGTTAGTCACTTTCAAATATCCTATATAGCATCTCACTTCTACTTAAATGTTTTAAAACAGACTGGGGGACCATTCTATACTACGTGTTTCTTCCGTCATAAAATTCTATCAGGGTAAAACCCATAGGTAGGCACCATGGAGTTCCGCATTATGTACTAACGTTGCAATCTCCCTAAAGCTGTTGAGGTTGATTCTAACACTGAATGCCCCTAAATTTCAAAAATCAACATATGAACTGTAAAAACTTAAACCATAAACTTTCTATGCTGTTTAAATATAGTTGATTGTTCAAATATATTTAATGGTAATCACCCTTTGCAACGATTGTTAATTTTTTTCGTACAGGTATCGCTATTATGGCAAGATCCACGTATGAAGGGATGGGTTCATCGGCAATCCTATATTTTCAAATTGGAATTTTTGGCTTCATTGGGTAGGATGAGGTCAGTATGCTATCCCCGCGTTGTATGAAACTTACTTTGTTAATCAAAATAGTTCATTTCCGTTGTTTATATATTAGAAAGTAGCTTCTTGTTCGGATAACATACCTTATCGGACAAAAAAATGTCAGACAAAACTGACGAAACTTTTCGGGGGTGACGAAAATTTTGTCCGACATAAATGTTTCGCAACCAAAATTTTTTATTACTCTAAAACATTAAAGACACTGTGATTCGTGTGATATTTATTCAAAATCAAGTTTTTGAAAAATTGAAATCTCGTCACTTTTGTCCGAAGAAAAATTTTGCTCGGCGAAAATTTTGTCCGACATTTTTTTGCCCGATAAGGTATCCCATTGACGATCCACAATCTAAATTCAAGCTAAATCTACCGTGGTTTACACAGGACAGAAAAGAATTTGCTTCAAAGTATTTTATACGCTAACAGGCTAATCATATAGAAGAATCGGACTTGACGTTAAGCTTTAGAAATAGAAACTTTAAATGCTATATGGGATCACGGGTGAACATTAAATTTTGGAGCGCTTATCAACAAATGTGGTGTAACTTTGCAATATTTTCAAAGTAATGGATGCAGGGATAATTGAATACATAAGGTAACCTGTATAAATTTTCATAATTAACTCAAAAGGTTGAAGATCCAACAAGGCAGTACAGTGTTATCCGATTCGGGTTATATTTATGATACAACTATAACCGGTGGAAGATTGGGTGTGTATTCTCATGGCCAGCAAAATGTGATTTGGTCAAGATTAAAAGCTAGATGTTTGTCAAGGTATTTCCATTATTGTTACTGTTGTTTCATTCGTTTTGAAGGATGTTAAACAAAAAAAATTATGATTGCAATTCCTCTGTTATTTAGCTGTTTTCAGTTGCTTTGGAAAAATAATTGTAACTCTTTGTTAGAGTGATCGTCAATTTTACGGGTGGCCGTTTTTAAGTCCCAGGTTGAGTTGTCATAGAAAAAGGCTAATAGCAAAGACTCAATGCTATCTCTCGGAAGCAGAATAAGGCAATAAGGTAGGCGGAGTCTTTCATTTTCTTTCCATTTAATCTTAGTGTAGTGATTAATAAAAAGCAGCTTTAATTACCGACTACTGTCGGTTTTTCATTACCGACTACTGTCGGTTACTGTTTTCACTTGTTATGATAGGTAAAGATACAACTCAACCAAAAAATGAATATATACTTTACCAGAAAGAAAGTTTCGCCGGAAAAACGTTTTTCCGTTCCAGGTAGATCGTGAAATTTCCTATTTCAAGGGAATAAACTTTTGCGGCTCTACAAATTTAGGATAATTTTCGGAAATAAACTTTCGTGGCTCTACAAATTTCGCGGCTCTTCAAATTTAGGATAATTTGCAGGAATATGGCTTCGCAGGTTTAACAAAATCCAAGAAAAACATTAGTCAAAACTGGGATGAAAACAAATTTTTGCGATTTCTTCTCGTGAGAGTCTCTTCCTTTTAAAGTAATATGCTAATATAATTATTTATGGTGATTTTTAGACAAAACCGGGCATTGTATTTTAATGGTAATGATTCATTCATCACATTACCAACGTTCAAACAACTGCGAATTGAATTCAGGTAATTAAAAAAGATTTGTCGCTCTACCTATAAAGTGTAATTCAGTGTGTCTCAAATGTTTCAACAATACAGTTGACTCTCTCTAATTCGAATCCATAGAGGGAAAATTGCTTTGTTCGAATTACAGAGAGATTCGAATAGTAAAAAGTCTCTCTTGTTCGAATTTTCATGTTTGAAGGGTGAAAATTCAAATTAGTGAGAGAAATCAGAAATTAAAAAAGTCATAAAGGTGAAAAATGAAAAAAATGATCGATTTTTCTTTGATTCTTTTTTTCTTTTCCTAATTTTCAAAATCTAGTACACACTAGTTGCTGAAAAAGTGTTGAAGTTTTAAACAAAATAACTTTTCTTCCTAAAGTTATTAAATACCGTGGCTGATTTAGACAATTTGTTTCTACTTCAAACATTCGGAATAACGCTCAGTAAAACTCTCGGCCGAGTGTTTTAACATGCGGCCGAGTGTTTTGCCGAATGTTTAAAACACTGTTTGAAATAAGCGGTCGTATGTTTTAAAACACGCGGCCGAATGTTTCGGGTCATATTTCAAAGTGACGGTACCGATTACCTTAATAATTAGGTCCTCAGATTATCTGACGCTTCCTCGTGTTGGAAAGACTTATCTTAACATTATGATGAATGTTAATTATGTCACAAATCTCACCAAGAGTATATTTCGGTTTTATGCCACAATAGTACCTTATTAAACCTTCAAGATCACGTAAGTTATTGTTAAAAATTACAGTCTCCATCTTCAAAATCTTGATTATTGAGTAGACGAAAAATAATCACTCACTCTTTGACGATTCTAAAACAACTCGACGGTGTACTTTAAAATTTCAAACACGTGTCGGAAACACTCGGCCGCGCATTTGAAACATTCGGCCGCATGTTTAATATTTCAATGTCTCTCCATCATGGAGAAAGTTCCGATTCAGATAATCTCAGGACCAAATCGCTAAGGTAGTCGGTACCGTTGCTTTGAAATGTGACTCAAAACATTCGGCCGCGTGTTTTAAAACATACGGCTGCTTATTTCAAACAGTGTTTTGAATACTCGGCAAAACACTCGGCCGAATGTTAAAACACTCGGCCGAGAGTTTTACCGAGCGTTTTACCGAATGTTTGAAATAGAAACAAATTGTCTGAATCAGCCACGGTAATTAAAGAAAAACTTTTGGCTTTAGATAATTATTTCCTTAAAGATCAATTAACCTTTTTTCACAATACAGAATTGTATCTAATTTAAAAACCAGTAATAATTTACACATTTAACATAATATGTAGAGAGACCATCCCTTAATGTCATATCTTGAACACTACCTGAACACGCGGCTATAACAGTTTTTCACTATTTACAAAATATTGTAAGGCGAATCCTTCTTCAGTTTTTTACAATACCGAGAAAAAGTTTTTGTTTCTATCATTTTTGAAGAATAGAGTAGAATACAAAAGAAATAATTGAAAGAGTTTTCAGTCTATCTTTTCTATGTTGTCGAGTGGAAGTAAGTTGTCCCATAAAATAGTTTTACTTTACTTCTTTATCCATCTTCTAAAATGTTTTATTGACAAACTTGTCCGCTTGTCTTACATTCATCTTCTTTTAGATATGCAGGGGCGAATAGAGACTATGTGAAAGTTGTGCTTTCACACAGTTAAGTAGTGTTAAGTTGCCAAAATCGGGAAAATTTTATAGACATTTCGGGAAGAATCAGGGAAATTTAATTAGTAAATCGGAAAAATTCGGGATTTTCACATGGTGTTTTGAAGAGACTGTATCCGCCCCTGATATGTTTCTAATTTTCTATTTCATAGTTTCATTTTGAAAGTATGGGTGAAATTGCCAGCGTTATATACAACAGAAATACAGCCGTTGATTTGTACTGAAGGAATGACATTTTGTCTGTATCTAAAAGACAGGTAAGTGGGTTTGTTTCTTTGGATTTATGAAAATCTCTTTCTAAATATATTACCTGACCTGTTTATTGAAAAAAACGTTTAAACCTTTCTGAGTGATGATCTCTTTCTATGCTGTTTTACCATAGCATTCAGGACAAAGATGGACATTTATGACTGCGGCATTAATGTTTTCGGAACTAAATTTTGTGATTTCGAGCAATGTCACCAAAACTAGTTCCCTGCAAGATAAAATTTTGAAGCGCAAGAACTAATTCCGCAAAATGCGTTTTTATAGTAATTTTCTAAATAATGACTGCCCCTATGTTTGCTAAATCAGTAAAGTAAATTCTGCAAAATACAAGTTTTTTGGCCTCAATCGCAAATATAAATTCCACACTTATACCCGCAAATATTTTTGCCCTCGAAAAAGGAGAGATCTGTTAATTCTGACGTACAACCTTTTAGAACACTGTATTCCAAAATGAAAGACAAGGTTGTTGAGGGACCAACAATTGTTGGCAACGCATGGCAATTCATTGTGATGAGATATGATGGACAAGGAAATTGTAAAGCGCCAAAGGAGTGTTTACCTGGTATGATATGTGTCTTTGTATATGTGACGGTCTACGGGAAAAGGGGGCATAAAGCTATCCATGATTCACTTGTTTGCCTCTCAAAATCATTAAAAAACGTCTATGGAGGAGTGCATTTATATTTAAGTGACACACAAATTGCACAGACGTTTTTCCATGATTTTGCAAGTAGGTGGAGTATGATCGCGTTAAAAATGACCATGCCCTCTTTTCCCATGGATCGTCACATATGATGTTGTTGACATTTATCAAGTGTTGCTACCTTTTTATTTTTGAATTATATAAGTATTTAATAATCTTAAATAGTTTAAAGTCCGATACAGAAATTACTTAATGCACATGTCCGATATGTTTTTAGAGCAAACAGTCACATTTTGGGTAAATAATATTCTCCGGACAACTAAAGCAATCGAACTTGTGGATTTTACAGTAAGTATTGTTTTCATTTATGATAAATCACAAAAAAACATTTCCTAAGCTTTTTAAAAATGTATAATTTTGGAAATTAAATCGTTCCACAAATATTCAGGTTTCTTTTTCTCGAAACGGTTATTAATTTCGATTGTAACAGATGATTTTACACGATCTCTCCTTACTGTTGTCAATCTAACTTAATCTATCCTGATTTTAAATGGTGCTGATTTTCATTTCTTATCGGTAATTTTTAGTCTATTTCAAAATGGAAGAGATTTTTGCTTCTATTTCATATAGGTTTTGAAATCAAAACATTGCATTCTTATTGCCAGTGCAATAATAAATGTTTGATATTGAAACAACAATATTCGGACTAAGACTCTTCTTTTATTCCTGCAAAATTAGGGTGCTTTGATAGCATGACTTTTAATTTTTGTGTTCTGTTGCTATCGAGAAATTACTAATTCTCTAAGATTCCAGAGATTTATTTTGAAAGCCCGTTATCATAGGTAGCAAACAAAAGATTAAAGGTATTCCACGATGAAATGTATGCTTTTTTTTTATTGATATTTAGAGTGATAACATAATACTTTACGTTGGTACAGACAAGATACACTATTTAAAAGGTGCTGTAGATGAGGTATATACTATTTAACATTTTGAATTTAAACCTGTTGAATAAGATTGTGAATGGCCATTGGGCTTTTCCAGAAAATATTGTTCACCCTATGTTGAGGATATGGACTTACATGGAAAATATCATGACCCCCTGGATATCCAAAAATAGTAGCTCAACCCCCTGGATTTGTCCTATTTTCGCATTGATACCTCCTGGACATCCACTCTTTTGTCAATTTTTACAGGTGTGGCCCCTTGGAAATCCGCAGCAAAGCATCACCCCCTGGATATCCAAAAATTTTTCATTGCATGACAGTTGTTATACCTGTGAAGTTTCATTACCATAGCAACATATTATTAAAAAGGGGGTGTATGTAGGAGAGGGGGGGGGGGAGGGCGAGGGGCACATCGTGTTTGAGTAATTCTTAAAACCCCTAGGTTGAATAGAGTAAAGGTATCCTCTCCCAACATTCTCTTAACCATTAGACTACTATTTTTAATTCATTATATTCAATATTGTTGTCATCTCTAACACCAGCTTTCATAAAGCTGTATTGAAATAGACGATACTATCAAAAATTAATATAAAACTATCTTGTTTTAAAGCTGTCAGTCTGGAATGTTTACAGCAAAGATAACGAAATAACTACTGATAATAAATTGGCTGGCCTTGTTTGGCCAGTTCACCAACGTTTGGTCACCGCCTATTATCCAATGGACGATCGAGACGAAATTCATGCAATGAAAGATCACAGTGAATTCAATAATAATGCAAGCTTATCTAATGTAAAATATGTTGATGTGAGTACCTTTCTATTTTTAAAAGAAGTTTCCTGCCTATATGTCATAAAGAAAAGGAGAAAAAATTCATGAAATGAAAAGTGAAAAGTATCACCAGAATTTTCGTGCTAATAAATTATAAATGCTCATGCGCAGGATTAGCCTAAGTTCAAATTGTAGATTAAAATTTGTAACATCGCGGCTAGTGTAGTATTCTTTTCTCTCCGACGTCGAGGCAAATTTTTTTTTCGTACACGGTTGGAAGTATCTTTGATGGTCGGAAGTATCATTTTGAATACTATACGCGCGCGCGTGTTGAATATGATTTTGGGATTTCGTCAATTTGGACAGCTCGGTTGGCCGATCGGATAGAGCATCAAGATTGGCATACAAGACATAAAAGTTCGAATCCTGGCAGTGAAACTTGATTTTTTAACTGTTTTCAAAGATGCTTTCGTTTTTGTTTTTTCAAAGATGCTTTTTGTTTTGTATAATACCTTTTTTTACTTTCTAAACAACACTCGCAAAGGGGTAAGTGACATGAATGGCGAGCTTTGCACGCCATTCAAGTCACAACCCCACCACACCTTTCAGCCTTTACTGTTCACTCGTTTTTGGGACGGGTTAGGGGTCTCCAGTTCAAAAAAATATAAAAAATTCATTCTGCTTGTTTAAGATACTTCCGACTGTCAAAATGATACTTCCG
>JAUBWS010109977.1:0-10144 GCA_032270445.1 Darlingtonia californica
AATTTTCAATTTTCAATTTGTTTATCAAAAAATTGAAAATTGAAAAATGAAAATTGAAAATTAAATTGAAAATTGATTTTAGCCAATTTTCAATTCAATTTGAGCGAAAAATTGAATTGAAAATTGAATGAACGTCCGGTACACGGATGATGCTGATGAACTCTTCGGCGCCGGTAAAATCATAGGGTTGAAGAAATTGTGGGACGTCATTACAAAAAGAGGGCCTAAAGTATGGATATTTCAAGGAGGCAAAAAAATCTTGGATGATTGTAAAAAAATCCAATCTGAAAAAGCAAAACTAATACAGATGCTAATACAGATGTAAAAATCACAACAGACGGCCGTAAACATCTTGGCGCAAGATCATTGGTTCATCATCATACAGTGATGAATACAGCAATGAAAGTATAGAAGAATAGATCCAGGAGATAACAACTCTATCAAATATGGCTTCCTTCGTACCTCAGCAAGCATATACCTGTTTTACTTCAGGATATAAGCACAAGCTCAATTACTGCATGAGAACTATTGTTGATATTGGGACCACCTTGAAAAGAGTTGATGATGTCCTAACAACCGTATTTATACCAGCAATAACAGGAGGAATCATCCCAACACAAGGAGAACGACGCCTTTTTTCCCTACCACCCAGTATAAGTGGCCTGAGAATTCCCATCTTTGAGGAGACTTCTGATATCAAATTCAAATATTCTTCAGAAGTTATTTGGTATCGAGGAGCACACAAACACAAACATGTTGTATTGACTTTACGACTATAATCTGAATTTTTTCAATATTTAGGATACAGCACAATATAGGAAAAAATAATCAAGCACAACTTATGAGCGAAAAGACGAACGTATAGAAAAGCTATTCCATCCGTGTACCTAAAGTTCATTCAATTTTCAAATTTTAATTCAATTTTCAATTTTCAATTATCAATTTTTCGTAATTATTAAAAATTGAAAATTGATTATTGAATTGTAAATTGAAATTTGATCAATAACTGATTTTTTAAATTTTTCTTCGAATTAATTGAAAAATTCTCTATAAGTCCACTCACGTGACACAAGTAACGTCAACTAGACCTCTTCTGTATGATATTTATTTGTTTAAAGCACGTGCTGTCTCCTATACTTTCTTAAATAGTTTTTTCCGGAAGCTATTTATCATGCACCGACAAATTAAAATAGCTGTGATAAAGAGTAGCACGTTTTTCAGATGTTCAAATAACGTTCATCTGACACAAATACAGTCTCTGTTCACTTGATTAAAAATAAAATGTACAATAGCACAAAGGCTAAGCTAAACAAAGCATATTTTCCAAATTTCGTGATCTTTTATTTCAAACGATATCTTACATTCAAACAGTATCAGCAGAGATGGCGGTATCAGGTTGTATTTCTGTAGAAGAAATGAAATCTTTAATTTCTAATGATAAAAAATCCCACAAAGAAATAAGCGATATTCTCAAAGAAAGAAACCCGGGACTTCGTGGACTTTCAGTGATGAGTGTCCGAAGATTTTGCAATGAAAATTATATCAGGACTCGAACCGTTCTAGATGAAAAAGAAATCAAGGAGAAAGTGTCAAAGTGTGTTGTTCAGGTAGGAATTTACATGTGAAATCAAAAACTCTCATCTATGGGCTTCAATTCTCCACCTCAAGAGTTTTTTTTACGTTTCATTGTAGGTTGGTGGAAATTACGGGCGCAAAATGGTAACAGGTTGCTTAAGAAGTAAAAACATTGTTCTATCGGAAAGGAAGGTTGGAAATGTTCTTCGAGAGATGTTTCCAATTTCTCAAGCAAAACGCTCTTCTCAAGCTGGCAGGTCATTAAACCCAAAAGTATACAAGGCAGACTATTTTGGTCATAAAATACACATTGACCAAAATGAAAAACTCGTAATGTACGGTGTTACTCATGTCCTTGCACGTGATGGGTTCTCTGGAATGATAGTGGGGTCTTCAACGATGCCTATTAAAAATAACCTTAGAATTTACGGGCAAATGTTCAGGTATTTTTATAGTTTCTTTGTTTCGTCGTTTTTCTAAAATATTCGGTCATAGCTATGTGAAACAATTAATGAATATAATTATATGAATTTTTTACAACCTTACTAGGTTAAAAGTGACAATCTTTCCTGTTTTAGTGGTTATGTGGTTAACAACGGAAATTGAAAAGTTTCAAATTTTAGTCGCTGAAAACTTGATTATATTTCGCATACTTGCATATCTCGCATACAGTTTTGAAGCAAATTATTTAACACAATTTTTTGGTAATTTAGAGTACTATTTAACTTGTGGTCACGATATTCTGGTAGTGCCTTTATACACTGGTGTCTGAAAAAAAGTATCTACTGATATAGCTTATGTTAAGTACATAGATAATTTATGCAAAGAATAATGTTAATAAAATACTTGTAAGGCACTGCTGAATCACCATTATTAGTTTTTCATGATTATCGCGTCCTATTCATGAATGCAAAAACTAGGGATTATTCATGCATGAATATAATGTGATAATCAATAAGATATATAATAAAATTATTATTCGCATAAATTACACTGTTAACAGATAGATAGATAGATAGATAGATAGATAGATAGACAGATAGATAAATAGACACAGTGTATTGTAATATTTTAGACCAACTCTCGAAAAATATGGCATATGGGATCAAGTGCGAGTTGATGGTGGCTTAGAATTCACTCTAATCTGCTTCGTTCAAGAAATGCTAGGAGACTTTCGAAGTAATAAGTCACGACAACCGTGGATAAGAACCAAATCTACCGATGTAAGAAAATCCTATATCTAAAATTTATTTTTGCACAATTTTTTCAGATTTAAAAAAAAATATTGTTTCATGTCTACGTATTCTTTTCTGCTTTCCACCTTGCTGCATTTGTATAACTACATTTTATAATTACTAGTAGATAACACTAATAATATTTAGGTGTCATTAAAAATTATTTGACATGTGCTAAATTTAAATTTCAGAATAATATCATCGAAAGAATTTGGGTGGAAGTCAATAGCCGTGTAAACTATCCAATCAAAGCAATCATGAATGGGTTGGTACAATCTGATGTTATAAATCTATCCGATGACGTAACAAAGTTCTGTGTTTCCTGGGTATTATGTTATGTTTCGAAATACGGGCTTCGACTATTTGTTGATTCCTCGAACCATCATTCTATTCCAAGTATGTTCAAATTATTAGCGGATTTTTACTTTTTTTATTCTTTATATTATTTTCATGGTGAATACAAATGGTCGTGAACAGTTTCTTAGTTTTTTGCTCAAAGTATTTGTTTGCACTATTCCTGGGAGTATTTAATACAAATTAGGTGATTTTCACCCTGATATTCTTATAAGAAAAAGCGTTTACTAGCTTTTTTAACGTTTCTAATGTCAATTTTTTACATAGAAAAGGGGAGGCCGATCGTTCTCGCTGAAAGAAATAATCATGCTGTAAATCTACCGTTAAATCTTATTCCAACAACTGAAGCAGCAGTACATCAACATAAGCAATTTGGTGGCAGATTAAAACAGTTTTCTTCATTTGGTAATGATCCACTGCTCCAATTTGAAGAACTTAAAATAAATTTCAACGAGAGACCAAATTCTACGAAAGATTTTCCGACGAAAAGATTTTTACTGATTTGATGAATGGTGGCCAAATGTTAAAGAACGCTGTCTTATTTTTCATAAGATTATCCAACTGTGGTTTATAATTTAACCTTCGTATGAACTATTTTCGCATTTTTGTTTATATTCTTTTTTTTATATATAATAATTATAAAGAAAGATTAAAAGGAAATCAAATTTATATCAGTTGCGTACAATCCGACTTTCTGATACGTTTCCGTGAGACCGCTTATCCGCAAGAAAGGTATATTTACACGTTTTTTAGAATTTATCCGACAGTTCCAGACATTTTAATAATCTTCCTGAAATTTAATTTCGTAGATGACTAGCAAACTGTTTTATGTAAAGAGATTTTTTCGTTAAAAAAATGCTGTCTTTAATTTTTAAAAAGTGATTACAAGGTCCAAATCTATCACGTTTTGAAAATCAAAAGTAACCTTCAGCATGGCATTGTTTGACATCTCAGTAGACTGACAAAATAATTTCATTTGTTCTACATCTTTTGAATCCGAAGTTTCACTAGTGCGACATTTTTTTGTTCGGCAAAGACAAAAGAATGAGTAAATTTAATAAATCAATCTTGTAGATGTAAACATAATAGAAACGAAAATGACAAAAGTAAAGGAATAAACATTAGTGTTGCTTTAAAGAAATATAAACTACGAAATCTATTTTAAAAAAGAAACAAATACAGGAAAACGAAGTATTGAAATTTTAATTTTTTTTAATTTTAAAAGAAGACAACAAAAAATTATTTATTAATTGAAAACTCCGCCTTTTCTGGCCTCACCTTTTTCTCACGCGAGAACAATGCAATATTTCAGTGAATGTTAAACAAACGTTAAAGAAACGTAAACCGTACGTTTATTAAAGATCAATATATGAATACACGATTTCGATAAGTAATAATTAAGTTGTTTTAGATACACACGCACTCTCCCCCGTTATTTTGAATACCGTTAGTGGAGGTAAAAAGAGTGTTTTTATGAGAGTTTATTAGAGATAAGTTTTTTTCGACTTCTATCATATCAATTTTTTTCAAACTTTCAGGAAATGTTAATAATATTAAGATACAACTTATGTCCGAATTTCATTACAAAAAAATGAAGGCAACAAAAGTTATGACGAAAAAACTGATTCTCCCCTTAAGAAAGTCTCATAAAAACACAAAAATTACCTCCGCAAATATTTCTAGCACAGCGATGGAGAGCAGTTAATTATTACTTATCGAAATCGTGTATTGTGCGAAAGGCAGAAAAGGTTTTGTCGGACAAAAAGTGTCGAAGAAAAAGGTTATTGTTATTTTAGCTAAATTTCATTGTTTTTACATGAAAAGTGTTAAAAAGCAATAATTTAAGAACATGCTAAGAACATTTTTTGGCTTTCATCGCAAAAAGTTAAGAACATCCAAAGGCTTTTTTGAAGTTAAGTGTTCTTATTAAAAAACGTGTAATTATTAATATCATTCGTTTATTCAGTACATAAGATAAATTACTTGCAGTTATTGTAAGTTTTCATGAGAATTCCTGCGTCTTGAAAAGCTACAAAGATTTCACAATTTACAATTTAGTTATTATATTACCAGAACCTGCAACAATAAACTTTTACTTAGGGACAAAAAATAACAAAGGATAAATCTCTGGCATGAAGATTTTTTTCTACACTATGAAGCATACATTGACATTGCCAAAACATAAGAATGATAAACATAAAAACAAGAAATCATAGTCACTAGTTTTCAGGAATAACAATGGGGAGAGTGTCGTCAAAAGCGCCATCACTTTCATCGCTATCCGACGATGAATCCCTCAAATTTTTAATTTGACCAAGAAGGGTATTAAAACCCTTGAGAGTGACAGTTTTTGCCAGTCCCCTCTCGCACCTGCACTTCGGACACTTTTGCTGCATGGCTTCTGTCCCACTGTACCATTGATCAACACAACATTGGCAGCCGATGAGGCTGTTGCAGTTGGAGCATGCAATAAGTGGCTTTCTTGAAGGAACTCGCTTGCAAATTATACAAGAAAACGAACTTTCTAGCTCGGACAAGAAGGAGACACTAAATTTATGTCTGAAAGCCAAATTATAAAATTTCTTTATTTCTTCTTTTACTTCCCTCATCTCCTTCCCGAGATCAGATAAGTGTTTGCTTCCTTCATCAGTTGTACTTGAACGCTGTCGTTTTACTGGCGGTTGCATGTCATCCAAATCAGAATTGATATCTTCAGCAGCAATTCTCACCCTGTGCTCTTCTACCGTAGCGTTAGGTACAGCAAAGACTTTCCTGGACCCTACTTTCCAAAATGCAGTTCCTTAAAGAAAAGAAAACATTGACAATATACGTGTTTTATTAGCTCAAATATAAAAAAGGCAAAAACCAAATAAGTCAATAATTACAACATTTACAGCAAAGGTAGTTACAGAAAGTGCTATAAGAATATATTAAGCCTTCTAATAAAAAAGATAGCTGAAAACATTGCAAAGGCTTTCTTGAATTTCAATGAATTTTAAAAACGTGTATTTTTCAGCAAAAACGTCTGCCACTTAAAATGCAAGGTAAAAATGATTTGTGTTTCTTACTTGAATAAATTTAATTTTTTTTCAGTACCTCTTGTTCCTTCTTGGTCATAAATAACTAACCCAGACGTTTCAACCAGCACTAAATCTTCCATTTGCATATCTTCACGAATTTTAGACAATATTTAGGTTACGCAGGCTTGCTCTTCTTGGTAAATGTTTACATGAACGGTATGATTATGGAGCTGAAGATTGTTTGGTTTACCTTGAGGGCCCAAATCTGCTCTGACAATCTTCACGGAAGCTAAGGCTCGTCTTGCAAAAGCACGTTGGTTGGATCTAGGCGTGCTTGTCGAAATAGCTGTATTATTTTGTTGACCGGAAGTTTCTGGGTGAGCTTGGTTTGAATGAGGTGTGTACGATACTGAAGGCAATTGAGATAAACTCTGTCCTCTGCATGTCACTGTGAATGATGTGCGGTCACGATACTCATTTAAGTCAAACGCACCATCCTGATCAGGAAACTCAATGCCTGATCCAAATACTTCTTTCAGAAACAAAGTGTCTTCGTTTACCTAAAAATTTGGTTAAAGGAATTAGACAGAAAAAACAAAACAAAAACAAAACAAAAAAACAAAACACCAACAAATATTCAATTATGTTCAGTTTGCAACAATTAACAAATCCTTTAAAGGATATTCGCAACTTTCATTTTCCACATAAAAAAGATGAAATACATAAAAAAAAGGTAAGATATGGTTCCTTTAACACATAGTTCGGCTTAGATTCAAATATAAAATACTAGTTTTATGGAATACACACAGCAAAATATAAATTCACATGCCCTTATTTCCCTATCCAAATAAAAAAAACTTTATACCTGGAAGCATCTCGATAAGTTTCTTTTGTTTATTTGATTACTCCGCAATCTAATCTCATTCGCGGATGAAGTACTTCGAAATAAAAAAACTTTACTCATTTCTGTAGCGACTTCAGTAGGCTATTCACCGAATGCAACAACAAACTTTTTTATCCGATTATTTATCTTCAAGAACATAATCATTGTGAAACTATTTCTCTGATTGGCTGATTGGCTGAACAGAACAATTATTCAATACACATGTGCTGCATTAATTAGTGACAATCATTTAAAATATACCGCTCGAGACATAACTTCTTTGTTTTTCAGCTTCTTTTATGCATGCTATATTTGAATTGTTTGAATTATTGTTTACTCTTTTTGTCTTCTTTTTAATAAACAAAATCTAATGAACGATCGACCCGCGGACGCGTATGGATAAAGCTGTCAATATAAGGCCTAATGCCCTCAAAAAGCGGTTTTAAAAACAAAAAATGAAATCAATTTTCAATTGTTTGAAAATCGAATTTCAATTTCAAAAGTTTTTCAATTTTTCGAAAATCAAACTTCAATTTCAAAATTTTGTTTTTCAATTATTTCAAAATTAAATTTCAATTTCAAAATTTCGTTTTTCAATTTTTCGAAAATCAAATTTCAATTTCAAAATTTCGTTTTTCAAGTTTTTGAAAATCAATTTTCAATTTTCTTATTTCGTTTTTCCTATCTTTTTAACTCAATTATGCTTATCAAAAGATGAGAAGAATTGCCGATGAGACATAAAATGTTATCAAAGACTAGAATAAATTTCGAACGTTGCATTTGCCTTTCGACCAAATTTGGATATAAACCCACATAAAAACATTGTTTCATACGACCAAAGAAATGCCGATGAGACATCGGATTTTATCAAAGGTTAAAATAATGTCGAACATTGGATTGAAAAACTATCGAATCTCTACCCAAATTTGGAAATAAATCTACATGGAAAATTGCTCGTTACTACTTAATTGGAGACCAAAGAATTGCCGATGAGACATCGGATTTTATCAAAGGCTAGAAAAAATTATGAAGAAATTCGAAAGTAACAATAGGGGTTAAATATGATTGGTCCTCCGTTTTATGTTAAAGCTACTTTGTGTGAATGACATTTCACACTCTACACTCGACCATCGTGAAAGAAAGACGCAACCATGGGAAGTGTAACATTCTATACCGAAGTGAACGGCGGAAATTACGAAAGTGTACAAATGAGGAAAGAGCAAGTCAGCTCTCACAGGCTTGCAATTGTTTTTAAGGTAAGCAATCTTGTTTTGAAATGTTCTAAAACACATGGCAAATTTCTTCGCGATTCTACAGAAGAAAATAATGCTTTAAATTGATTGTATCAAAACTGTAGAATATAATTTATAATCTGTAAAGCATATATATCTAAAACCAAAATTACGTGGAAAATATAAGAAATTTGTGAATTTGCAAATAGCTCATTTTACGTATGTGATACTTTAAAGTCCGATATTAAAATTTCGCGGTTACGCTCATCCGCGAAAGTTTCTTCCAGCGAAAGTTTCTGACTTTAAAGTATCCGTGATATCTATTTTAGTTGTTTCCAAGCTCGATTTTTATCACGCCGGACTTTGGCTCAGCGGACTTTCCGGACGATAGTGGCATGTTTGCGTCAGTAGAGAGGGCCGATGATGGGGATCGGTTCAAGGTCCATGGAGAGCCAAGACAGTCGCCATCCTCAACGCTGACGTCTCCCCAACAACCAAGTAGTAGTGGAAGCCTTTCATTCGGGAGTTTTCGTAGAACAAGGTAAAATATAGACGTTCTATAAAAACATCCGACTTTAATTAATCGACTACTTGTTTAGAGTAATCGCATTTTACTAATTTTGACCGAATTAAATTAACCTTTTTGTCTTTGGATGTAAATTTTTGATATTAATGTATTAACTATTTTCGGATAAACGATTGCGAGATTTGTATTCGACAATTTTTTTCAAAAATAAATCCCACAAAATTAATCTACTTTATCTATTCTCTGATTCGTACTTTTCTGTTTCTACTAGCACATCCTCAGTACCGCAAAGACGGAGAGCAAGTAACGATTCTTTCTCCGTAAAAATAATTCTCGCAGAAATGAATGGAAGAAAAATAGGTAAAATATTTTCATGTTTCTACCTGTATCTTCTCAAAGTCAACTTTTTTATCAAACGGTCCGGTGCTAATTTGTAAACAAGATAACTTGATGAAAAGCCGTTTCGTCACACTCGCTTTTATATAAAATGTTAATTTATATTTCTGTTATTTATATTTTTGTTATTTGACACAGGAAATCACCTTAGAATCAACCATTTTATGGTAACTAACGACACATGCAACGTTAACGAGCTGACAAGGATTGCAGAGCGTGCCTTTAACGTAGGTGAACTGATATTGACAAATCCAAACGGGTTAAAATTAGAGGACAGTCAG
Source organism: Darlingtonia californica (assembly GCA_032270445.1). Lineage (NCBI taxonomy): Eukaryota > Viridiplantae > Streptophyta > Magnoliopsida > Ericales > Sarraceniaceae > Darlingtonia > Darlingtonia californica. The sequence goes on from JAUBWS010109977.1 coordinate 9,503, forward strand.
GCAACGAATGGTGAACATTTACGCCGACTTTGCTGGATTTTCTTTCTTTCCACATCAATGATTAATCAATAACCTTTGGTTTTTTTAAAAAATTAAATTGGATTAAACGAATTATTGTGTATATATAAACAATTTATAAGAACCTGATAATTTTTGCTCGGCTACGATGTTTTATCTTTTCTTTGGTCAATTTGAGCCTCAATTATTGTTTCAAAGGTTCTTATTCTAAATTATAACCACCATTAGAGTTTAACTTTTTTCGCGAACATAGAACATAACATTTTTGCTACAGTAGAGTTGCCGAGGTAAAGTTTAGCCTGTACTACCCTGCAAAACATATGCGATTGGCCTAGTTTGGAGAATGATGGCAAAAAATATAAATCGTCTAAAAGACATGATAAAGCATTTTAATTTTCGATCCATTTGGTTAGACACAATTATTTCACCTTACCTTACCTTATTTTACCTATCAGCTAATTCTTATTTTGTTCATACAAAAAGAAGTGTTTTTACGAAAAAATTGTGTTCTGACAACTAAAGAAAAAAATGTATATATAATAAAGAATTTGTGAACCCAGCCAATTTGCATGTCACCACAAAAGAAATACGTCCATTCACATATTCCGTGCTCCAACATTTTTC
>JAUBWS010109988.1:0-10144 GCA_032270445.1 Darlingtonia californica
TTTTCAGCACATAGTCGCATAATATTTTTGTGTTTAGCTAAGGCCACTAGTCTATGCTACTGTGCTTTATTGAGACTTAATTAAATAGCAACATATTAAGCAATTATTATTGTTTTGGACTAGTTTTTCTTTCGGCACGTAATCAAGTGTAACAAATCATTTTTCATAGAAAAGTCCAGAATCCGCGGATAATATGGTTGATAAAAATAAATTCAATCCATGTAAACTATGCGTGAACAATATATTTTTCTTTCAGCACGTAGTCGAATGTAAGCTTGCAAGTGCCAGTTGTATATCCTGGAATCCTTCAAGGTATGTTATTTCCCCCCAGTTGGCAAAATCGTGAAAACCCACATGTGGAGGAGTGTTTTCTAATTAAACGGCACGCAGGACTGCGTTCCGTTTTAATAAAAAACCATTCCCACACATAGGGTTTTCAATAATTTTGTCCGCTTGATAGTATACTTCATCCTACATTCATGTGGCCATACCGTACGTTCGAAAAACGTGGCCTGAAACGACGTCTGACCCATTTGGAAAAATTGTGAAAATTTATGTGGAGGAGTGTTTTCTGTTTATTCGGCACGCAGTCCTGCCTCTGTTTGAAAAGAAAAACACTCCTTCAAATTGGGATTTTACCCGACTGAGTCCTGTTTAAAAGAAAACCACTTTTCCACATAGGGTTTTTACTACTTTTGCCCGCTGTGAGGACAGAGAGTATATGAAAACTTACCAAGTTTCTCTAAACTGAAGACGTAAAATGATCAGAGGTTTTTTTTGATATTTTTGGGTTTTTTTTCTTCTCATAAGTATAATAATAACTAGAAATGGAATATATTCCGATGTTGCTGACCTATCATATTAAAGGTATCGTAGGTAGGAACTAATTTATAACATTAATTTTTGTAGTTTCCCTAAATTCATGAAATATTGAAGTTGGGTATCCGCAGAATTTATTTATGTATGTTTTTCTACAAGTTTTCAAAAGCAGCTCTAATTCAAGGTTATGCTCAGCAGATTCTATCGGTCGCAAAAATAATTTCAATAGAATAACTATGTTTATAGGATTCACTAAAATAAATCTCATTGAAGACAGTTTTTTCACTACTCTTACTTTATATTTCTCCATAGGTCAATTTCACCCATGTTGGCTGTTGGAAGTGACGATCCGAGCACCAATGCTGGTGGGAAAATCGAAATTCATGTTTTACACAATTCAAATAGGTATGGTAAATTTAATGCGTATGTCTTCAAGAAGTTCATCTAGGAGAAGCTTTTCGATCTAATCATTATCAGAGAGATAATTTGTTGGATAGTTCAGAAAATAGAGCGCTATCCTTATATCGAAAGGTTTCTGGCTCCCACTCATCGTATGAGTAATCTAAACTGTGTGGTAATTAGTGTAAATGAGAACTGAGAACTTCTCCAATTAAAACCCAGCTGGTAAATTCGTGAAAAAACCTATGTGTGCCGTTTAAAAAAGAAAACTCCGCATAGGGTTTTTACTTATTTTACGCACTGAGAACCAACAATAGGCTTCTTCGCCCTACTTGCTTTTTGAATTCCTTATTAACGAATAATTCTACACAACAAGTAGTCAACCTACCATAAACCTTCCTTTATCTCTAAAGCGATTATGTAAAGCTTATAGTGTATACTTCATAGAAAATGGACGAAGATTGCCACGTTGATGCAAATAACAGATGCAGTACACGATATTTCATTCGCACCGAATGTAGGAAGGTAGGTCTACATTAGAATTTTTTATACCGATGACTCTAATATTTTCACCTTATACTTACCTTATACAGGACATGCAGGCCCTCTTTTTAGAAGAAAAGTGCGAAAAAACTCTTGCTTTTCTCAAAGAGAAAGTTTCATTTGGGTGCTGCTTGGTCTTAAGTGGTCTTTGACTTCTGAAAAATGCCCTTTTTCTGTCAATGGACGCTGCCATTATTTTTTAAAATAAGTCCTGACAAACCACAATACAAATTGTCGGAATTTATTTTCTCGGTTGACCAGTTTAAATCAGCGAGTTTAGCGTTATTTATTTTTGTAATTGTGATGACAAATGAATTTTGCGAAACTTATTACCGCACCTGATCGATGTTGAAAGGTTTTGTTTCATGATTCGGTCAGGCAACCCTGATTGTGCAGACCGTTTGCGGACACTCCAACTACTATCTACTAATAAGTAGTTTTGGATATTAGAATGTCTGTGACCAAGGATGAAACTTATATATCACACGATGTTGCACAAAAGTATGGTAAACAAGTTGCAGTTGTTAATCTTCGAAAACTTGAGAAGTTACACAAAAAATGTAGAAACGTTGAATTGAATATCACATAATGTAAAATTTCCGAATTTTTTCAGTCTGATGAAGCGTAGTGGTTACGCAAAACATGTAAGAAAATAAAAGATAGTGAAATTTAAAGCAGTTGTTTTCTACTTGAAATGTATAATAATATACTTAGTGCTGAATAGAAGTTTTGTCTTACATCATTCATCTTATGTTTACGTATGTATGTATTTATTTTACCCAGGCTGTGGTAAGCCGAAGTTCCAATGGCAGCATTGAGCTGATGTGGGCCTGCAATGTGAAGTGTATACCACATATTTCAAGGCAACTGTCCCGTAATTGCATGGCTGACTTATGTTGTAGGTTCTCACCGATCGCAACCGCTATTACCCTAGGAGTAACAACCGTTGTTTTCGATATTTGCACCAACGCGAAAGTCGATACTTAAGAGTAACAGCAGCCGCGTGTAGGATTCGAACCCTCAACATCTTTCACCCATGCATTACGAGGCCTGGCGCCTTGCCAACTGAGCTATCCACTCCCATCTTGTATCTTACTTTATAGATCACGTCATTTACTTGCGATCGCATCCAAAGAGATTTTTATCATGTCTATAAAACCAATCAAGTAAGAAATATCTTAAATCTCATCTCTTTCCGCCTTCTTCTCGTTGATAAAATCTTTCGACATTGTTGTATATTCATGCGGGAGCGTTTAACCACGTGTTTAACCACACGTAAATTTGTACGTCGCGCTGATAGAAGTGAACTCCTCCACAGACTTTTTTCTTGGTTCTACCGTCGTGTAGTCTTCATGTCAAATACGTTTTATCTTGTGTTTGAAGACCATTAAAGTCTATTAAATTTGTTTGAATAATCGAGAAAAATATCTCTAAATGACTCGTTCTTTCAAACATTTTTTACATTTTTTTACGGAAACTTTAATGGTCCTTAAACGCAAGATGAACACAGATGTGTGGATCCACGGCTAAGTGGTTATGGCGCTGAGCGTAGAACTCAGAGGATTCGACGACGCCACGAGGCTTTCGATGGTGGAAATTACCTCACCATAATTCACAAGCTGTAGGCGTTTCCAGGAAATTAGGACCCTCGTTGATAGCAGTTTTAAGAGAACTGAAAAAGCTATCCTTGGTAAATAAGTTCAAATGACAATAATGATAATAATAATAATAAATAATAATAACTTCTTACAAATAAGATGCGCACATTGAAAGTATTAAGCCATGTTAAAATCATTTTGAACCGAAGAGGCTATCAAGGGTGAATGATTGTAAATAATAATAATATTTATTTTAGAAATATACCTGACAGCTCAACAGGTGTTGGTTTCGATAAACCTGATATTCAATTGATTGCAACCCTCACTGACCACGAATCACAGGTGCAATAATTTCTCTTACACAGCTCAAGTGGAGGAGTGTTTTCTTTTTAAACTGCCTCTGTTTGAATAGAAAAACACTCCTCCAAGTCCGGTTTTACTCGACTACGCCCCGTTTAACCCTTTATTCGATCGGTCGATTCGACCCCCCTCCCCCCAGCCACTTTTTTCTAAATTGCTTTTGAATGGCTTGTTCGTTTTTGACCTTCATTGCGTAGGGATTAATTATAGCTTTCAAAGGAGGGGTCAAACATGTTTTTACGATGTCATAGTAGGAAGTTATGAGTGATTTTAGGTCTAGAAAATGGCATATTTTAACTTTTGAACCAGTAATGATATCGACTTCAAATTTTGAACAGTTACTTACTAAGTCAATACCAACGGAGTGATGTAAAAAAATCAAATTCTTCTAGTTGTGACGTCACAATAATCTGTAATCATATTTATGAACATTTTGGCGCTTCGTTTGAGATTAAAAATAAACTCCACTGTCTTACTTATTCTAAACCGAAAACAGAACAATAATATCTCTCCTACATAAAAAGTTATTAGAAATCAAAAACACGCCTCTCTTCTAAGTTAAAAAGCGTTTTAATTTATTTTAATCGTAACTCGTAAATCGTTAAAATTTCAAACTGTTTTTCCATTTCAAGATGGTAACTCGAAATTTTTTTAAAAAAATGCTTTATTTTGTGCAAAAAATGCTGATGTCAGCAGTTTTGGTCATTTTTCTAAACTTTTTTCACATGATATTCTATGTCTGTACCAATTTTCATGTAATCTAGAAGTCTAGTTTTTCCTAACCATTCATGTAATTTTTTTTCCAAAATGATCCTTGTCTTGTCAAGTGAGATCATTCTATAAAGCCGAAAATAAAACAGTCATGGAAGTTTTTGAAAGTAATTTTGGACCTGCTTGCATACTTTTTTCCAGAAATTTTTAGCTTATACTTAATATTAAGCTATTTTTTGCATTTATGGATATGTCTGAATTTGAAAGCTTGCAGGATATATTAGCAGATCCTCTTATAAGGCAGAGTTTTGTATTATAGTTTCTTTTACATAGGTATGGAGAGTTGAATGGAACATCACTGGAACAATTTTGGCATCAACTGGGGACGATGGTCGTGTCCGGTTATGGAAAGGTAAGTTTCAGCTGTTCTCTACCGTACTATAACGGCTTGTCTGGAAGCTTTTTCATATCGGTATACGTGCGCTCAAGCCCTAACATTCTTACACAGAACGTTCAAAAGACATATTTAAGGCATTCAGAAGTTCTCGGCTCCATAAATGTGTGTATCGCTACTTTCACTTTCACTTTTACTTTGTTTTTTTTCAGGAAATTACATGGACAATTGGAAGTGTTTGCCAGGGTGGCGAGGTGACGGGACCTCCACCTCAATGCTGACACGCCCCTCCGCCAACCCTGCTACACAAGCACAAACACTGTTAGACATGTCAGCGCAAATCGGATATCCCATGTATTAAAAATACGCAGAATAGCGGTTCAAAACAAAAAGAAATAAACAAGCAACATATTTTTTGCATCTTTAAAAGTTCTTTCTTGAATGATGGCTTTGGATGTTTCAGGTGATGTTTTTTAGTCGTCCAAATCGCGTTGTTTTTTAAAACTAGACGTTCGCCATGTATCGCAAGAGACCAGTCGTCCGCCCACCCTCTAATTTGATATTGTTAAGGGAAATAGAAAGATAGACACGAACGAACGATTTTGTATAAATTTTGTGTAAATATATCAATCAAGAACTTGTTACGTGACCTTAAAAGAAGACTATGATTGGTTCATGGATGGGATTCAGAATTTTTTGATTTTGTTTTGACATTGAGTTGTTCGATATTTTGGGAAATTGTAAACCGAACACTGACCACAGTAGCAGTATAGCGTGGGTTGTAAACATCAAAAGATTGAAAAAGAACTAGAAGAAAGTGTTGTTTTGTATTGTCCCCTCAAAGTGAAAGAAATATAAAGTGTTTAGGATTCAAAAACGATTCATTATAAACTCAATTTGATGGACGGTGTTGAGTAATTGTTAGTGGTAAAAGATGTTCGAGTTATTAAATAGATCGAGCCGTTTATCGGCCATATCAATCGATACAGAATCGTTTCTCAGACATTCAACTCCTTCTACGGAAGCGTTGCCCAGCAACAGTAGCCCTCATCGGGTATCAACATGCTCAACTGCGCCTCAGTATGGTTCGTTACCTAGGAACAATAGCACTTGTCACTTGAGTGCACCATCTTTGAGTTCGTTGTCTAGCTACAGTCGAAAACATCGTTTTTCTTCAAGCTCTACTGCACCCTTATTGAGTCCAAGAAGCATCACACCGACGTTGAGTATTTCACGGTCACACTTACCTGATTATAGTTCCTACAATAGATCAATTTCCATGGTGTCTGATTACTGTTTGATGGCGAATGGGAAGGCCATGCAATTTGACCCAGAGATGGTGTACGCTGTTTGTTTTGCCAGCAGACAAGTTTCAAAAAATAATTTCAAGAAAAATCGATTTGCTATCTTGACTACCAGATTGAAAAATATGTTTCTTGGTAAGAACAAGAGTAAAAAAGAGACAAGTAACCCAACTACCAGAGATGATCGCGAAGAGCTGAGAGGGGAAACGAAAGACATTGAGTATGATTTGATTTGTAATTGTCCGCTTTTATGGCGTACTGGTTCGAACGGACGGAGGTATTCCGTATCGGAAAGACATAAATATGACCGGTTACTCGTGTTGAATGCATGTCGGAAATACGGACAGCTTCAGAATATAAGTAATAGTTTTTGAATTTGTTTTTGATTAAAATTGATTTCTTTTTGTTATCATTTTATTTTCAATATGTATCAAATTAAAAGCCGTCAGGTTAAAAAAAAGAAAGAATCTGCAACTTTTGTAAGACACTGGTTTTGAACTCTATTGTGCATAGGGGTTCTTGGTAGCCTTAGTTAGTGCATGGCGATGGGGGGGGGGGGTGAATTTTCACCCCTTGCCTAAAATCTACAAACCTAAATGAAGTACAACTTGGCAAAAATGTAGAATAACGTTTGAAGTTTCAAATATCAATGTTTTTTATAGTAAACGATTCACTCAGCACTTTTTTCATGGTATGTGGAAATTGACAGATAGCCCATGTTAATTTGTTTTGACCATAAGTTTTGTTACAAAGAAGGTCATTTAATAATGTTTTTAGTTAGAACTTTAGCAATAACACAAATAAAAGCGCCCGTTTTAATTGTGAACTTGACGCGCTAATACGCCTTGATTTGGCTTGTCATAAAAAATATCTGGTAAAAGTTTTAGTTCGTAACAATTTAAAATATTGATAGGATCCAAAACAGCAATTTTTCCTCAATTTCCTTAAAATGGACCATTTCTGTCATGTGATGTCAAAAGACCAGGAACTTTCAATGGGGACGTTTCAATTACTAATCCTAACAATGGTGAAAGTTTGAAACCAATTGCATTTACCAATCAATAATTTCTTGGTATACTGTAGTTATTCAAATTAAATTCTTTAGATATTTTTGTCTTTGGGTTCAAAAAAACTGTACTACCCCATGTTGACAATGACATCATAACTTTTGAATTATCAATTATTACTTAAAAATCTAATTTTCGGGAAAGGCGTAAAACTAAATGTAAAATGAAGGCAAAAGGATTAAGTGCCGATGACAAACATATTTCGAATGGAGTTTCCAATTCAAATTGATCGTGAAGTGACTTAGGAGCCATGTGACCATGTACCAAGGTGATCAGTTAAGATCACGAGATAGACCACGTCCAAAGATTCCCAAAATATTAAAAAATTCCGGCCAAGAAGTGGTTAATGCAAGAATTTTTAACAAAAAAATTTTACCAGCTCCAAATTTTTTTTGCCTAATTTAACTATTTAACTTGATTCTGCAAGAAAATTGATAAACTTTCTCTTTTTTTGAAAATTCGTTAAAACAGTTGAACATTTTTCTAGGTTTTTTTCACCTTTTCTGTCATGTGAAAGTTTGAGATGCAAAAACGCCCGCGGAAGAGTTTATTTTCATTGTAGTGTCATACAAATAGTGTGTCCCTTCAATTGAAACACACTCCACCATAGACGTTTTTGTTTGATTTTTCACAACAAGCTTGTCAATCTTATCGCCATAATGCGTGGTTTCACGACATTGTCTTTAGCCTGCCTCCTTCCTTTCCTTCGTAATAGTTTCATAATATTGTATAAGAATTGTGTATTATTATAATGAGATTTTACCAACCAAGGTTAAATGTCATGGTTTAAACGTCATTTTCAAGCTTTTTCTCTCTTGACGCAATTTTTAGATTACACGATTGACTGTTCCGTCGGGAATTGATAACTGCTCATCAGACTGCTCAACATAATTCAAATTGTGCCCAGTGGGTAAAATCGTGAAAAAACCCATGTGGAGGAGTGTTTTATTTTTAAACGGTAGTCAGGCTGGGTGCCGCTTAAAAAAGAAAAACACTCCTCCACAATGGGTTTTTACTTATTTTGCTCACTGGGTGATAGAAGGATAAAATTTCTTGGTCATCATATCAGGAAGATTACGCAAGGAGATATCTACGACGTACGGGTAGCTGAACATAGACACTGATCGATTGTGCTACTGAAAGTTGCTTGAAATGCTAATTTCCAGAAAGGCTGTGCAATGTCGTACGTCGTAGATTTTGGTTTGCGTAACCTCCCTATATGTACGTACGCACATATACCGCTAATTGTGTGCCCCCCAAGTATGCAACAAGCTTTAATTGTGTCAGTGCCTGCTGTCTGTCTCATAGTAAAAAAACAGATTAACTAACAGAGAAATAAATAATACAAAGGTGAAAATACTTTAATTAAATGGAAAATACTTTAAATTAATTTTTCGTTATTATATATGTTGATAAAGTTGTCGTAAAAGCCAAAATAGCGTCAACAAGGAGACAGTTTGGATATCAAAATGTTTGGTACCGTTAGAAGCGCAGATTTTTGTACACTAGCATACTAACCATTGGTGTGGATTGTTAATAACTGTAAATAGGAATGGAGTTGTTTTACAAATTTCGTATGGAGATTGGCTTTAAAGAGTAGAATCGGCTTTTTTTTGCTGAAACCAGCATTTCTAATTCAATTTTTTTAACATGAAAATCATTTCAAAGGAGGTACCGTACCATGATGATTTGTAGGATTTCGATAAACCGTTGTTCAGTCATTTTACTTTAAAATTTAAACAAATTTTGCTGACTCAACTTATTTCAACACTTCTTTGATTTTCGAAGTAATTAACTCAGAAACTGCTTCAACAGAAACAAAAACAAAAGCTTAAAATAACTAATTAATAATGCCTAATTTAACGGCCTAGAAAGCTAAATTCAAAATGCATATGCCAGCGAAAATTGCCTTGATTAAACTTGAATTATTTTACTTTAAAAGGCAGGATCATTGATAAGGTCAGCAAGTAAGGAGGGATTATCAAGATCTGCTTGTAACTTTTTTGTTGTTGTCAAAAGCGGATATCGGTGGATTTAATGTGTCAATGAATGAAAGGTGCGCTTGGAATGGTATCTATCAAACATTTCTCCTGGGTGTAGCAGTCTTAAGGGGTCGTCTTCAAATTTTGTCCCGTTTTCAGACGATTTTTTAGACTATTTCATTCGTTGTTCTATAGATATTGAGACGATTTTCAAAAGACGATTTTAAATTGAAGATTTTTCTAAAATACGATTTTTGGACGAATTTTAGGACGATTTTGGAACGAATTCTTTGAACCATGGACGAATTTAAAAGACTATGTCGGACAAAAGACGATTTTACAATCCCTTAGTATATTCTTTCTCCCAAGCAACCAATGGCCCTGTTTTTTTTTCTACGATTTGCCTTGTCTATTGAAAAATATGTTTGAGGAACCCTTTAAAATATATTAGGGTTAACGAGATCTCCTTATCCCGCAAAGAGAATGGGTCGAAAACTACTTTATTGGGAGAAATTTTCGAGGATTAGCTGTCTTTTAATTTTTGACGTGGATTTTTTTTTTGCGGATAGAGCCGAAAAATATTTTTTGTCGGTCTTATTTTTGCGGATTTTCAGCAAAATCGCGAAATACCGCGAAAATTTCCCCATTTAATGTACATGAATATTGAACAAAAATGGTAATATTTTACATCAGTTATTCTATGTCTCAGCCGAAAACTCATTATCTTATCGGTGAAAAATACGTCGGTTATAAGTGACGAAATAATTTCAAAATTTATGCCATTTTAAACCGAAAATTTTTAACAGGCAAATATTTCTTTTCTTTCAAACGAATCTATTTAAAAACAAAAAATATAGTGTTTTTCATTTTCTATACGTTTCGGTATACATCAGGGTCGGATCCAGCAATTTTTAGAAACTACGCGAAAAATACAAAATCATGCATCATGTCTCTCTCCACTGTTTTG
>JAUBWS010110021.1:0-10144 GCA_032270445.1 Darlingtonia californica
TTCCACATGGGATTTTTTCACAATTTTGCCCACTGGGGTGAAGACGTTGAAATAACGGATCTACCACTATATAATACATGATGATACATAACTCCCAACATCATTACATAATATTCATTTCAAAAGACATTTAAATTAAATGTTCTTAACATGGCACAGATGATGGTTGGAAAGTTCCAAAAGCTTGAGCTAAAATTTTAATTCAAAATAACTTATCGGTCCTTTTTACGCCGGCCCTAAACGGCGTTGGTTTATGGCCACCGGCGTAAAAAGGGCCGGCGTTATAAGGGCTAAAAAAATAGTTATTCTTTAAAAAAGTGGCGTTAATTTTGAACCATGATTTTTCTTGTAAATAATGTAAAGGCTTGTTTGTGTGAAGAAAAACGAAACTTTACTAATGAAACTGTCAGTTTTTGATTTTGATACACATTCTATGATAAAAAACAAAGTAACATATTTTGCTACAGACAGACTAAACTGATTTTTTGTAAAGAAAATGCTGAAAAATGTAACTATTTAAAACTATTTTCCGCTTTATTTTTGCAACTGGTGTAAGACACAGCTCTGAATGGCGTTATACCAAAATTTCGGAGTGGCGGAATAAGGGCCGGCGTAAACAGGGCCGATAAGGTAGATATTTATTTGAAAAAAAAACATTTTTTCACTTTGCTGGATGATGTGAGAAATAATCTTACAAAATTTGGTCAACGTGAGTAATTCAATGAAAGACGCTAAACATTTTAAGTAGGCATGTGCCTACCTTCTTCCTTATAAGGAAGACATGTTTTAGCAACATTAGCGGGGTTAAGCAAACCAAAATCTACGACGTATGACGTTGCACAGCCGTTCCGTAAATTAGCATTTCAAGCAACTTTCAGCAGCACGATTGATCAGTTTCTAAGTTCTGCTGCCGGTACGTCGTAGATTTTGGTTTGCTTAACCTCACTGTTATATGATTCATTTTTTGTACTTCAGCCGACAGTGATGCATCTAGCTTGTTGTATACTACGCATCTCGATGACAGAATCGTTGATTGGTGCTACCATCAATGCTGCATACAGTCTCGGATTGTCTTCCACACACGGTTCGATAGAGGTCGGTAAAGTTGGTGACCTCATTGTCCTCGATGCACCAAGGTTAGCAGTTGGCATCGAGTGTCTTCTTTTTACAGTAGTGTTCTTTGAGAAAAACGGCTTTATATTTCTTTTAAACGCTAAACCTAAACCTTTAAACCTAACACAGGGAGGCACTTATTTCAGTTTTGCTGCTTCACATGTAGCGCTTATTGGATTGCGAAACGTATAACATGGTGGCGCTTATTTCAGTTTTGCTGCTTCACATGTGGCGCTTATTGGATTGCGAAACGTATAACATGGTGGCGCTTATTTCAGTTTTGATGCCTTACATATGGTGAAGGGCAGCGTTTAAAGCAGCAAAGCTGAAATAAGTGCCTCCCTGTTATTTTATTTAAGCAACGCGAACTTTCATTTGATGAACGTTTAATTGTCAAGGACAAATAAAATGTCCGAAAATATTAACATCCGAAAATTTTTGTAGTCCGAATAGTTTGGAATATTTTAAGGTGTGTGCGATTATTACGTTTGATGATTCGTATTAGGGAGCATCAATAAAGTACTTACGCAATTCAGGGGAGGGGGAGGGGGGGGGGGTCTAGTTCACTGCGTACACCTATTTATTGTTTTAATACGTAAATTCTATTGTTCTATTACGTACAAGAGGGTCAAAAATAGCACTTTTACTGCGTACGTACTTTATAGATGCCGCCTTATTGCAATATTACACATATTTGGTTTACTACTAACTACTTACTAAGAACGTGCGGTGTGTTAACACTGGGCTTGCGTATGTTTAGTCTCTCATCATACCAGGTTCTTGGTGGCTTATTAGGTGCCCACTGGGAATGGAATTAGCTTTTGACTTTCAACTTCGTTTCACAAATCGTGGTCATGAAAGGGTTAGATGAGTAGGACTTTCATACAAACCGTTATAACAGCACTCAGTAAAAAGTGGGACTACTATTTTGTGTAGTCTACCCGATACACCTTGTTCCAGGACAAATTTGTCCAAACACTCGGTCTACAGGCACTTCTTCGAATCCGTAAGTACGTGGAAGAGTTAAGTAATACCTCAAGTTATTTCCAGTAGACTCTCCATAAGTGGGACATCATATAAAATGCTATAATAACATTGGCTACAAAGTAGGCCGCCAACATTTCGGGTTCTTTCAGAGAATAACTCGTACAAAACAATAACTGGGGCATTCGCTAAGCGAGACATTTTTTATTCCTTTCCTGTATTTATTGGCTTGGTCCCGTCCCACTTATAGAGAGTTTTTTTTTATGGTACAAGTTGTTCGTAACAAATTTCAAATCTTTTTCTCAGATGGGAGCATCTCATTTACCAATTTGCTGGTCACAATGAAACGATTGATTACGTCATCAAAAGGGGAAAAGTGGCATACGAAAAGAAGGATTGAAGAGAGAGTAAATTTTTAGGAAATTTTTTCTGTTCATTCAAAAATTTTAATTTTGTAACGACTTTGTCATCAAAATAGTGCTGTCTTTGTTCTAACATAAAAATAAAGTACTCCTTCATCGAAACGAGTTCACTACTTAAAAACTGGTAATACCTTTGGAGAACCAGTGATAGAGCTCGCCAGAGTTTCTAAATACGCATTAAATACGCTTTTGACAATCTTTGAACAAAGTTTATTTCTTGAGCACGAACCGCTTCCTGGTGCATGGGTCATGAAGCTCCTCGATCCCTACCCAGCGATCTAAGGTCGTGAAAAAATATTTTCTTTAAGGATAAACAAGTAGGAAAATTTGAAATCAACATATTGAATCTACCGATAAATATTGCAACTTTCCTATTTCTTCTTGGACTACATGTTCAATGCAGGTCTTTAAGATGCTTTTGCGATCTTCTATTTTACGATATTTTATTCATCAATATTTTCCCTGTTTTGTTTTAGGATTATTATAAATAATTGTAGAAATAAGCGTATTTGTAGAAAAAAGAAAATAGAAAACTCATATGAACAATAGAACGATTGGTCTCTAGAGTTTATTTCTCTCCTTCCATTTGAATTTGATTTCATTTTTTATATAGGCCAGAAATCAAGCCAGGAAATTCTGATTCAAGAATGTAAAAGATAGTCCAAGGGGCCGTGGGTTCGAGTCTCCTCTCGGTCAAATCATACTATTGCGTAAAATATCACTGTCTTTGGAAGGCGTAAAACTTCTGAACGAATTAGAATTGGCCAAACTAACCCAACAACTTTTAAAAATACCTTGAAAAGAGCTTTCTTTTGGTATCAAACTGAATTAGTTTATCTGTTGAAGATGAAGGTATGAAAGCGTTGAAAAAACTTTGGACATTTTTCACTTTTTTCTTGCCAGAAGGTTAAAAAAGGGAACATTGAGCAAATCACATTCATTAAGCACTTAATCTGAAGAATAGAAAGTGACTGATGTTTCCGATTTTTTTACGATTGAAATGGTCAACGAATAGTTAGGACAATTCAGGGGAATGGCTAAAATTTAGGTTAGGATTTTCATTTTTAGGAAAATCAGTGGAATTATTTCTGTAATAAAATACTTCAGTTCTCGCATACATGAACTAGTCAGATTAGAAATTTGCTTTTGAGAACTTAATCAAATACAGGGTGTCTCAAAAAACTTTGCACCGATTAAAAACATCCACATAACAGTCTTTGATCTGATACTGCGCATTTAAAAATAATTAAAAAGTAAAAAAGTGATTTCTATCATTACGTTGGGAGTAATACAATCAAAGGTCGTAAAATATATAATTGTGTTAATCGTTTTTTGTTATTTTAGTTATCATTTTCATAAATAAATCTTACGCTGTATTAAAACTGTTCTCCACATAGTCTATCTCAACCTCGACTCCAGGGCGCTTTTCCTCTCCAAGGCCGTGCGGCGGAATCTAAGCAAGCGGCGCCGTGGGGTCCTTTCGACCCAGAAAGTCGAGGGAGAGGAAAAGTATTTTCATTTTTTCAGAGCGTCCAGCGAAAATATCATCAATAGCACGAAAAAAATTAGCCCTGGGGCCGAGGTTGAGTCTATCTAACAAATCCTGCACATTAAGGTTTTCTATAGAAAAACCTATAATTTTTATTTGAATAGTCAAGGCAAATTTGTTGTGATGTCTAGCTCTTTCAAACATATTTGACAAACTTTGGTACGGAAAACTTTATTGTAAAGGATTTGTTAGATAAACCAAAGATGTATAATCAAGGGATAGGAAACAATTAATGTTCTTTTATAACTAGGTTTGATGTGTATTGTCTGATAAAGCACGCACTTTTATTGTAAAACTACAATAGAATCGCTGACTTTAGCCATAATCGAAATAAGCGATTCTATTTGACATCTTCCTAAAAGTTCCCACAAGTTCCCACAAATCTAACAAAAAATTTAATGGCAAGGTCATCATATTGTGGTCCACTTTATGCGTTCTTTTCAAGCCTTTCAAATTTGAGGGATATTTTTATGTTTTCGTTTTAAGCCCTGGGAAAGAGATCATTGCTGTAAAAGCTTTCTTTTGTCAACAAATTATAGGCATTGTAAAGAGTCTGTTTGCAAATAGATTTTGCGTGCTAAAGCTATTCCCATATTGGTTTTTTGCTCTCCTTCGTTGAGTACAGAAATGAACAAAATATCGTAAATTTGTCTTTTTCTACCCTTTTAATTGTATTCATGACTCTTACTTACAAAGGAAGCCGATTTCTAAAGAGTACTTTACATTGTTACTTTAATGTAAAAAATTTGGTTTCGTATCCGTCTATTATACATTCTTGGATAAACCATAGTCATTACAGAAAATCCCGGTTGAGAAGCCTATTGTTCGAGCTTTATTATCAAATTTTTCTTTGAATTTAACAATAGACGTTTTTTGTTTTGCTTACTTTTTGACCAAGTTACCAACCAATTTTTTAACCACGTTACCAACCAATTTTTTAACCTCAAGCTTATAATGTTGACAATAGATTGAAATAAAAGGCTTCTAGACCGGGGAATTTTATAATGACTATGGATAAACACTCTCTTCAACCGGTGCAAAGAGACACCCTGTAAATCCATTTCAAAAAAATAAAAAACTATCGCATCTTCTCATGACATTTTTTCACGGAGTCTCTTGAAAACCGTCAACCAATGAAAAATGATATTTCTGGAATAACAAAGTTCTATGTTTTCGTTTTAAGGATAATAGAAAAACCAGAATTTTTCGTGTAACCTTTATACTATAAAAGTGTTTATATCATAAAACATTCAACTACATACAGTGTACAATTTGTTCATTCCCCTTACACTAAAATTCCCATAAACTGGCAATATTCATTATCTCCCAAATAATTTATTACAATGATATTACAGAGATAATTGTATGATCGGTGAATTACGGACATTTATAAAATCGATACCTTGTCGTCCAAAACAATGTCGTTTTCATCGGACTTAATTATTCACCGGCAGTCAAAAGTGGTGAAATGTCGATTCTAGCAAACCATGGTTTGGCATCAAAAATTGTGCGAACCATTACAACAATGAAGTCCGCTCCGCTCAAACGAAATTAACTTCATTTAATTCCCTATGGACAGGCATTACCAGAAAAAGAAAAAAAACAAGATTTATTTAAGAATACCAGTCGTAAGGCCTGTTCTACACGGGAAAAAAATTATAATAAAAGATTATTAACTTGAAACCATTTCGTTTGGTCAGATCCGGAATTTCTTGTCACTTAGGGCCAACACTGTTTGAGCCCGTAGAACAAACCAAGTGGGCAAAATCGTGAAAAACCCTATGTGGAGGAGTGTTTTTAAACGGCACCCAGTCTGTGCGTGCCGTTTAAAAAGGAAAACACTCCTCCACATAGGGTTTTTACTAATTATGCCCACTGGGAAGCAATATAATTTTACTCCAGCTGACACAAAACGTGTTCAAAATGACGGCTGATGTCAAAGTTTTTGATGCCTCTAAGGTACCTTTCTTCAACCTTTATAACCATTGTGCAATTAATAAGTTAAAATTTAGAGAATAATGACGAAGGCAATATCTAAAAATTTATGGAAATCACCATAGCAACATTAACAACAATGAACCAATAATAACATCACTCCCCTGATCCTGACATAATTTACAAAAAAAATCAATGACATAATTATATAATAGGTAATGAATAATTATAATGAATAATTATATACTGAAAAAATATGTAAAGAATGCTATTGTTTAAAAAAATTACTATATATCATTATATTCAATAAATAAAATATATCATGTACAAAAACAAAACAAAAGAATGCGGAAGGTGGTAAGTGCCCATATTTTTTCGGAAATCTTGGCGGAAAATCAACCTAATATTGGCCGGTAAGTTTTGAAAAGGATTTTTCGTAGTTGGGATAGATTTTGGCGAAAAAACTTGAGGGTAGAAACATGAAATGATTACATTCATCTTTTTGATTTCCACAAGTCACTGAAGCTAAGATTTTCCGCTTAAAACTACGGGCCTCACCGGCATTTTAAGGGAATTTTATATGCTGAAATCTTCTCAAATTATTATTACGTAAATCAGTGTTCTCAAGTTTGAAGTGAGGAGAAGTGACCAAGCAAAATTATAAAAGGAAGGAATAGAAAAATGTCTTATTAGCGAATGTCCCATTTAACAGCGTGCAAAATGTCCAAATACTTCCTTATATGGAAGAAATTAGTCCATATACAGTAATATACGGGACCGTATTCGGTAGAATTTCACACTGTGAGTAAGGAGCGAAAATACAAAATACAGCGAAAATTGTTATAGCAGTTTCCATGAAAACCTATTTATCCAAGGTCCTATATATCGAAAGTATTCTAGCAAGCACGCATTAAATCGGCGGCCCTAAAAATAAAGGTAGCTCAAAAAATATAATATTTCGTGGTAATAATCATTCGTGAAATATATATATATAAAAATATTCATCTTCCACGTGCTGTGTATCTGAAATAATAAGTGGATTAATTGGATTTTGCCGTTTTCCGCGAAATCGCATGAAAATTTGAAATTTTTGGTGTCCATGAAATTAAATCTGCGCGAATTTTTCGGAAATGGTACTCTTCGCATGAAATAACCTTGGGGAACGAAACGGAAAATACAGATTACTACCTCCCTTCTTAGGGGAAAATCAAAGCACGGTGAAAAATCTAAAAATCATTGTAGGTGAATCCATGTACAAATTAATCCACTTATATATATCTATAATTGTATCAAATGGTAGAAATTTCAATTACTTAAATTCAAAATGCGTTCGTTGCCATGCCTATGTATACTTGCTCAAATATTTGTTTCTACAAATGTCAGTGCCGTAGGAACCGTTTTTTCTCCCCCCTCCAAAAAGAAAATTGTCAAGATGTGTTAATTTTCAACAATTTTCCCCTCGGGCTAAGTCATGGTTGGCCTCCGCAGTGACAATAAAAATATTTGCTTCCTACAGCACTGAAAAATTTCTAAACCTTTAAATCGTATTTTCAGTCGTCAGAAACTCATTTTCCTACTAAAACTTGGATACCTATCATACGTACCCTAGCACTAAGCTATAGCTCTCGCTAAGAAATTTACAAAAAAGATATGGAAAGTCTAGTTTTCTTGCTAGATTTTCACCTTTAGTCGTATTCGTATTCATCTGAGTCACGCCGTTGTATTCTACTTTCGTAGCCAGCTACTTCCATGTTATCACGTGGCGTTAGTATAGACGAGCTTGACTCAATGTGCAACATAGCTTCTTCAACCTGCAACTTTGAGTATGCCGCTTTGTAATTGCTATTCTCCAAGTCCTCTTTCGTTAAACCTTCCTTCTCAAGTTCCGAACGTACGCGCTACACAAAATAAAAAATAAAGAAAACAGTGAACTATCTACTTTTAGAAGGAAATCTTTCATAACAATATGTGACGGTCTATGGGAAAAGGGGTACGGTATCTTGACCCTGAAATGACAAGTATGCTCGTCATTCGCAGTGACAGTGTTGATAAAAAAGAAAGTCACCGTAATAACACTAATGTCCGGTGCGGAGGGATAACAAGTAACCCAAGAGATTCAAGTCTTGGATAAGTAAAATTTATCTTGCATGCAGTTTTAAAAGACCTTTACTTAATTAAAAGTCACTTAAATCAGATTTTTCTATGTGAATCGTTTACCTATATAGCTTTTAGAAATCTGGATAAACACTCAGCATAAAGGTATGGATCAAGGAAAATCTACAAAAAGGGGTAGCAAGGTGTAGTGGCTAAACATAGAAAAAGTTCCCATTTCGGCTCAACCGACTTTTCTATAGAAACGCTTGTTATAAGTGTTTGGTTAAGCAAGGAAAATACTGTCTCAATTTGTCGTTCTCCCAAACATTTATAACAAGCGTTTCTATAGAAAAGTCGATTGAACCGAAATGAAGCCTCCTATTAGTTGAAGCGATCAATTGATCAGTTCGAATACAGTAGTAAAGAATCTGACAAGTTGGGTCTTAGAGTTCCTTGTTTATTATCAACAATATAACCTTACCTCGATAATGGTGGAAAGCACAGTGTATTGATAAACAGCCAGTTCTGGTCGTTCAACTAACCATTGACAAAGCGGTTCACACATGCTTTCCCATAATGCCTGAAAATATATAATTCGATAACCCAGTGGGCAAAATAAGTAAAAACCCTATGTGGAGGAGTGTTTTTCTTTTTTAAACAGCACGCGGCCTGCGTGCCGTTTAAAAAGAAAACACTCCTCCACATGGGTTTTTTCACGATTTTGCCCGCTGGAAAGGGAAGATTGTTGCTTGATTACACTAATCAAACCCAGATCAGGAGCTTTGGTTTACTAACATCAATTGTGGTGGTCTTTGGTACTTGGTCATTTTTACAGCGATCCGCCCGCTGGCAAAATCATTAAATAACGTCTGCGGAGGAGTGCGAATTTTCGTGATTTTGAGAGGTAAACAAGTAAATTATGGTTGCTTTACCGCCCTTTTTTCCATAGACCGTCACAATTTAGAAATAAGCGGGAAAGAAACAAGGCTGTCTGTAAAATATCTAAATACAAAAATATCTAAATACAAAAATATCTAAATACTAAAATATCCGCCCACCTTTTCCAGATTATTTATGAAGACCATATCATTGATACCGGCTGGCTCTTGGTGCATTTGATCAATGTTGTTGCAAATGAATAATACGAAGTCATCAGCTGCTTCTTCTCGTTGTCCCTGTCAATAGAGTTACCTTAATCGTACTAATTTTCGCGTGTACAAATTTTTGAAAGTAAATACACGCGAAATATAGATTTTACCAAAATTGTTCCTAATTAGCGTAATTTTGGTCAAAAATCTCTCGAATTCGCGAAAATTAATACACGCGCAATGCAACATTTTTTGACTTGCGAAAATAAATACTCGCGAAAATTAGTACGCTTAAGGTATTATCATGAAAAAACCACAATGAAAAGAATTAAGCGATACCAGTCTCTCCAGGAAATAAACAAAGAAGGTAATTTTATTTCTAGGTATATTATTGTACATCTTTTTTTCGTTTCTTAAGAAACATGCTTTGCGAGGTAGCCACAAAGTTTCTTAATATCTCTATTATTTGAGTCTAAATATTTCTTAGGTTTCTGAAAATTTCCAAATAACGTGATCGAATACCTCAACGGACAACAAAGGTCGGACTACAGTGACTAAATTTTCTTGAAGTGAAGATCTGTCCCAAAAATAATTTGAGCCGTCATAAAACTGCCTTAACCCTATTTGAAATGGTCCCCCCAGTTGGTTTTTTGGTGATAACTTTTGAACCAGTTATGCTATGATGCTGATTTTTTGTCCCTTTTCCTAAAATTCTTCTGGAACATTTTAGCGAAAAAATTTTATTTATTGGAATTACTCATCTTGAGCATTAATCAATTTGTCAAAGGCAGTGAAAGTGAAAATAGATGAAATTTTTATCACTTTTTATCAAACTATCAAATATGGTCATATTGTATATCATTGTTTTTTTTTCAAGCAGAATTAACATTTTTTATGTTTATTTTGCTCATTTTCGGCATTTATTGCATGTCATCACTTTAATGACATGTCATTTTCAA
>JAUBWS010110032.1:0-10144 GCA_032270445.1 Darlingtonia californica
GTTAGATCGAGCACGACTCCTGAAATTCTAGGGTCCGTAAGATGGAGATCGTATAGTTTCAAATACTCCACCGTATCTAAAAAGTTTTACCTTAATGCCGTCGAGTGTGATATAATAAGTCAGAAAATAGTCCGAATTAATAACAATCCAAATTAGTGACTGATATTTGCAAATTGCTATTAAGCAAGTGATAAACACTGTAGTTATAGTCAAGCGCGTACCAAGAGGTACGGCAAAAATACAGGAAGAGTGTAAAAAATAATCAAAAAGTCATTATCTTTTGTCATCAAGTAATAGATAATGACAATTGAATTACTTGTAGCTCTCCTCCTGTAATTTTGACTTACCTCTGGATACGCGCTTGATAGTGTTACATAATAGAGAATGAAAAATAAGTCATAGATTATGTGATACTTGCTTTTTATTTCTTCTTCTGAACTTATGTTGTGTTTAGTATGTAAAGAGTTTACTTGAGTGATTTATTTTTTATTTCTTATTTACAGATTTTCCTAAACTGCCATGGGTGTATCACAATCTTTTACTGGGAATTTTTTGAAATCCAAGTTTGTAGTGTGTTGTTCAAGCTAGCAATTTTGTGTCTTATGCATTTTGATTTTCCTGTCTTTTTTTCTTATTTGAATAATTTTTTCTCTCTGACAAAAATGTCTAAAGCTCTTCTGAGAGTAAGGTTATGAAACGTCCGAAAATATTTTGTCTGAAAGTTTTTGGTTTGAAATATTTTGCACTACATGTATACATTTTAACTTTTATTCTACTTGGTTTTACAGTAGCTTATTTGAAGTCTGTGAATTCATCATTTTAGAACATAGATCTAACTGTGTGAAAATAGGGAAAGGCAATATGATATATGCGTACTCAATTTCTGTAAGATATTGGTAGAAAATGTCTTAAGTCAGCAATAGACAATCATACTGTAGGCTTACATCTACGTCTCTATTGCATCTAAACTATTGTGTGAGAAACTAGTAATGATTTATTTCATAGGTGGAAAGGTTTCAAATCAACGATGGGTGTGATTGGAGAAGCTTGTAGAAACTTGCACAAATTTGATGATATATCTAGTGAAATTTGCAGCACTTTGGAGTCAAAAGTTTGAGGACTGAACAAAAGAATGCTATGAAAGCTTTTATTACTGGTCAACATGTAGTTTTCAATGCCGCAACAGGTTATGGTAAAATCTTGGTGCTTTCTGAATAACCCCTGATAGTTGACATTTGCTATTAGTCCCCTAGTTTCATTAATGTTGATCAAGTGACTAAGTTAAAAGAGAAAGGTATCAATACTATGATTTTGAATGACTCTGTAGATATTAAAAGTCTTGTTTCAGAATATGGTGAAGTGATACCTTCATTGATATTTTGCTCTCCAGATAGTTTTAGCTTTTCTAAGGGATATGCTGGTTAGACCTGATTTCCGTAGATCAATCATGTATTGGAGTGACAATTGATGAAGCTCATTGCATAACACCATGGAAAGTTTTGAGTAAATTCTTTGTTAATATCAGATACTTCTACACTTTTCCCTCACAATACACCTTTTGATTTTCATAAGCAGTGACAGTTGAGAAATAATTAACAAGAATGTTTCATGGATCAATCAAATTGTTGCGCCTGGGACTTTTTTTTTTAAATTCAATTTTGACCAATCTTCTATTATACTTTTAAAGGCCTTTTAGTGAAGTTATTTAATG
The DNA here is from genome assembly GCA_032270445.1 of Darlingtonia californica. Taxonomy (NCBI): domain Eukaryota; kingdom Viridiplantae; phylum Streptophyta; class Magnoliopsida; order Ericales; family Sarraceniaceae; genus Darlingtonia; species Darlingtonia californica. The sequence continues at coordinate 1,712 of JAUBWS010110032.1, forward strand.
AATAATTTTAGATTTAAAAGAATGCTGACTGGAATTTCTTTTTAAACAAAATAGGGTAAGGAAAGGGTAATGCAATAATATTTGAAATCTTATTTGAAAATGTAACAACAACAACTTTTCTTTAAGAAAATGAATATTGAAATGCTAAGAAATGTAATTTATTTTTGTAAATGTAAATAATGTAATTTATAAATGTTATAAATGGAATTTATTTTTGTTTAAAAGGATTCTAAAATTCCTTTTCGAATTTGGTATTCACGTTTGAATCAGCTGAATTCCTTGTTATCAAATTTCAATTATTCTCTCTGCAACTATGTCAAGGTCAACGAAAACAGCTATTGTAAGTCTGTTATCTCTTGACCCAACTAAAATCTATTGTATACACATAAACTCAATAAAATCTAATATAACGTTCCATGTAAGACAGTTGGAAAAATTTGCACTAATGCTTTTGGTATGGGAGTTGATTGCAAAGATGTAAACAACATAATTCATTTTGGTCCCTCTAAAAGCATAGAAGATAACTTGCAGAAGTGTGGCAGAGCTGGTAGGGATGATAGATCGAGTACTTGCACCCTTTTCACTAATGACATTTTATCCTGTAATGTGTCTGAAGAGATCAAAGTTATGTATTTAACAAAGTCGAGTGTCGCAAAAAAACTGCTGGGTGAGATTTTTGGACAGAAAAAAGATGAAGTGTTTAATGGTTTTAGATGTTGTGATGTCTACCTTAAGCTTTGCGATTTTGTTGGTCCACATGATTTTTTAGATTATTTATTGATGAAAGAAAAGTGTAGAGTCAGACATCGTACTGTGAATGAGGAAGTGAGAGAAAAAATTGGTGTTCTATTAAATGGAATTGTCACTACTAATTCTGTATCAGAATGTTCAGTAATGCTGCCAACTGCATTCTTTCAATTTGGACAGTGCCAAATTCAAAAGGTAATTGACAATATTGTATATATTTCAACTGTGTCTGAACTTAAAAGATTTCTGAAAATTTGGCAAACAGCCACTGCTGTTAAGGTCATGTTTAATGGTTGAAAATGATTGAAATGACATTCCAGACTTGGATGTTTGGCATGAAAGTTGATGATGAGGAGGAAAATTTGAATTATAGTTTTTTTTAGAGGAAACTTGTCCCTTGGACGAGACATTATGAAACTCATCTTATGAAGCTTCTTTTCTGTCTTAGCCAACAAACTTAGCTTATATCAAGGTTTAAAGTAGTTCCAGAGTAAATTTGGTGCAGTTTTGATTCGACATATCACTAATTGTAATTATTTCTATTAAATATTTACTTTGCCTAAAAAAGCAACAGCAAAAATTCCTATCATCAAAACGTACTGTTTCCAAAACTGCCAAAGTGTTTTTGTACATGGTATAATTTAGTATTATTAACATATTTTTCTAGATATGCAGTCTTTTATAGTTTTGAATTTTATATTTTTTTTTCCAGACTACTTTTTATATTTTACCTTTGAACAGATTTTTGTGTTAAGTATCTCTCAATCAAGATCTCTCAAAAAACTTTTGATCGTATTTGGATCATTTTTAAAATGATTAAATTGTGCATACAAAATAATAAAGTAAATTATGATATTACATATATTTTTAATGTTAAGGAGATAAGGCTGAAATACGAGAAGGTATTTTTGAAGAACAGTGTTTTCTGTGATGGGACTGACATGTATGAATATGAGAGTATTCATAGGAGGTCATTTATTAGCATGATTGATGATATTGTTTAGAAATTTTGATATTTGATACTTTTGTCTTGTTTCGTTTATTTGGTTATGCTAAATTTTTTAGTCTTTTTTATCTAAGTTGTGTGCAACCTTGAAAAGAATTTTTAAGAACCTTCTTTGAGTTAAAAATTATGATTACAAGGATCGTATTTGTTGATTTACATTAAATGCAAAACATTTTGGACAAAAGATGTCCGACAATGTTATTGTCCGAAATTTGTTAACGTCCGAAATGGCTTTACGAAAAAGAATATTTAAAAAAATAAATCTTTCATGAACATCTTTAATCATTACAAACCTCGTTATGTCACTGTGGCGATCATAAAGTTCACAAAAATTCACTTTGATTTTATATGTATTTGCTTTCGAGAATCCATAATCAAAGAATTGATAGAGTTGATGTTTCTGAATAAAGCCCTTTCAGTCACTAGTACCGGTTTGTTGAGAATTGTAGGTCATAGACTGACCATTTTTTTTCTACAGTATAATTTGTTTGTCATTTTTCTTGTTTGAGTAACATCCTGCCTTTGACAAAAAACGTCCGAATTTTTTCGAACATTAGGTTGCAAAACGCCAAAAAATAATTTTCGAAAATACTTTATCTGATTGAGTCAATTGAGTTCTTCTGGCTGATTTATTTTTTTCCTAGTGAAACAGTTGGGAAAGACATTAAATCAAATTCAAGTGAACTTGGAGCATAAAGGAGATAAGAAAATTCCACACTCAGCTATTTTCTATTTCAAATCTACATACAGTACATACAGTAACACCAATAAAAATGGACAAAATGATTGCGTTCTTTCCATCTGACACTATAGCTGGATTAGACAGATTTTTCTTGAACCTCACAACTTTGATTGATAACCTTTAAATTCTCCATAAATACCCTGTAATCACATTATACATAATAAGAAAAGCAGAATGAACATTCTGGTACCTCAAGAGTGACAGAACCGTTGAGACCGCGACACTTCTCAACAAATAATGTTTTTCTAGATTTTAGTCAATTTTCGCCCTATGGCTACTATACTAAAGAAGTATGTTTTTAGAATAGAAATTTCTTTGTTTTTCGATACCATTTTTTTACTTTGTAACTTTTTGTTGATTTTTTAAAGGTTAAAGACGATCTTAATACGTGATAAGAAGGTTTTACTTTGTAGATTATCTAATCGTAATGTGTTTTTTGTTTCTAATTTGGTTAAACAAGGATGAGGTGCCAGGCAAAATAAGGATTGAGAAGCTTAAACATTGAAATAGGCTTTTTGGAACCTAATGTATCTGCCATAATATATAAAACTACACATCTATTGTATATAGCACTTAAAAAGACTTTAGTCTACTAGAAGCTCTCAAAGTTAAAATGTTTGATTTGTGTCGTTGAATATATTCGAATAGTTCTCTGAAATTGAACTTGTTCAATATACTTGAGTCTATATTTCTAAAATGCATGTATGTTCTGCGTTTCGTTGGAATTAAAGCATTTTGGTTAAACAGCTCTTTCACTAGTTTTTCCACATCTGGACAAGTACGAGATAGGTGTTTACCATGTCGCTTTGCGAGCTTGCACATTTTATCAATATGTTGTAAGATCTTATTATTAACAACAAGGGCTTTACAAAAACGCTGGACGGTGTGTGGGTTGGTGTTGTTAGGCCCCATATGTCTCACTCCATTCTTTAAGATTGTATTGTAATGTTCAAAAGAATATTTCCATCTCTTCCACTGGCAGATTTAGAGCATCTGTTCCATATTAGCTGTTCAGCAGCTCTTGGTGAAAGTAGGGCAATAATATTGTAAAAGTAGGTATAAGACTTCAAGTGTATATTTGTTGCGGTTACCATCTGCCTTCAAAACAAGTAGGAAATACTCCATTGACGTAACAATGGCTCCCCGTCACACTGTCATGGAAATTCATTGCAAGCATCCCCATTTCCATAAAGGCCCCTTGATAACTAAACCAATCATCCTCGTGACTTGCGTGTTTAGCATTCTCTGCTGTAGATGGTTCGAGAAATATAAACCCTTCATGGGAAGATTAATGTTTCCTCCTTATTTCGCCATCCTGAACGAATGCCTTTTCGCAATGCTCATACCGGCACAAGTATTTCCCCTCACTTGTTTTGAAGGTTATACGTGTTAAAAATTGCACTTACAGTCTGGCCGATAAATTATTGTTTAGTTGTTCTTAAAAGTGATAGAAGTATTTCAGTTGTTTTTTTCACTTGCATTCATTTACACGTTTTCTACTACATATGTGTATTATACCTTTACTTCGCAAGTTTTTTGCTCATGTCGTTGATTTGTAGCTCGACGCAGGCAGCTGCAATAATACGTGCTTCCAATTTAAGTTGTATGAACTTCTTGCAGGCATTATAGTTCTCTGAGACATCAGTTTTAAGGTTCCTCCTATCAATTAAATTCTTGTCCGAAAATATTGTACATTTGTCAGCGGATGATGCGCTGCTGAAGAATTTGTTCATTACAATCTTCAAAAAAAGAATTAATAAATAGTAGTTAGCAGACGAATAAATAACTTAAAAGAACCTCGGGGCTAACAGCGCTTTTTTTTTACTTCTGTAGAACGGAAACGGAAAAAAGTTGCGCGAGAAATTTTTGCAAAATTAAATCTTTTGAGTGGGTCACATCAAAATTAGAAGTTTCACGGAATTAACTTTCGCTTTTGTCACTTTTGTGCACGTATCTCATGTAAAAAATGCATGGTGATACGTGTGCTACGGAAATTGCGCACAATACAATTTTAGGATTTAGCGTTTAAATCGTAAAAATGAATATTGAAAAATTTCTTTCCCTTAAGGTACTGTCTTGAATCTCTAGTAGGTCTGGGGACGTAAGTGAACGTTTACAGTCCATCTCAAAACGATGTTTTGTGATTTGAAGCAAATAGTATTCTTATGAAATTTTCAAACTTTCTCAAAGTAATTTAGTATATGAACATCAAAATTTACTCACCTGCAAGAGTTTCATCGATGAATGGAAATCCGCAATTTTAAAATACAAGCCGTCGCATCTTTGCTCCGGCGTAAATCCATTGACCATTTATTCTAAACCATTTACATCACGGAAGACCGTAAGCTGATCACCAATAACTGCAATATCTCCAAATACAGCGTTGGTACCTTGTCCAAACTTTGGCTGATACAACTGTATTTCATGTAAGATCTTTTTCATACCATCTTTATCATTCTCGCTCTTGTATATAACCACCAGGAAAGTCTAATTGCATAAACAAAATAGTTTTCTTAATGTTATGTTTAAGAAAGCGACCCTTAAACGGAAAAATCTCTAAAGAATCTTGAAAATGTTCAATCCTAAATAAATTTCTGCCTTTACAGTAGAGTATCGGGTTTGTGAGCCTTATTCCCTCAGCATTAATTGTTAATAGGAAAAGAAATTTTCCAGTTTATGGAAAGATATAATAAATATCTAAGTTTAAAAGGAGTTAAGGAAAAGATCGACCCAAAAACATACGTTTTTTGCTTATTAAATAAGACAGTCTTCAGTGGATGAATTTTTGCGTGGAAGTAATTTCTCTAACTTTGATTTAGGACTATTTAGCGTTGTAAAAATTTCACGAGGTGGTCGCGTTTTTTGCCCATTTTTCTTTGTTTTAGAACTGACTTCTTACGCAAAATGAAAACATTTGCGTGGATTAGAAAGGCCACAAAAAGTCGTGAAATCGCGATATTTTTACCCAATCAAAAATTTATCCACTAAAGGTAAATTACTGTTTCAGTGGGCTTTGATGTTAAAGTACTGTAATTGTGTTTGATGTGTTTAACTGAAACATTTTGCAAAAAAGTTCAAACATGGAAGGTCTCTTGCAATAATCCGTCCTACAAGTGCAACATAGTCTTTTCGCTGGTTTATGTGGTATAGGTAATTTGGCACCAGGATAGCATTTTGAAGATCTTGGGCATTTCTTTCGTTTACTGGTGATATTTCCTCTGGATCGTCTTCAGCCGCTGATTTTGGTAGTGTTAATTAAACACTAATGGAAATTAAAAAACCTTTTTTAAGAACTTATCTTGTTTGGGGTGCAAATTAGACCTTACCCAATGAATATTACCTGTAACTAAGCAAAGATGTATGAAGAAGACAAAAGGTGTTATAAATTTAACGCTATACTTTTCTATTTGGCAATATGATCATGTGATACCTTAAAATGAAAAAAACGTTTTTGCATATTTTTTTTTCGCATTTGGGCAACATTGTATAATTTGCGGAAGTAGATTTGGTGACTTAGGACTAAAATTGTGAATATAAATTCCATGAAAATTCCTTCGCTTTGTTATTGTAAAAATTGCACAAAACTTAAATTTCGTTTTGCCAAATTCAAACTGGCACTCCAAATCATTCTTCAGTGTCTAAAATTATTAACCAGACTACGAAGAAACCCACGAAGGGTAGATTTGGGGCATAGGTTAATCAATATTTCTTTTACATGTCTTTTTACTTACGTATTAATTTATAGGACCATTATCCGTCAAATAAATTATAGCCAATTTCTATGTTTTGAATGAAATATTTTAATTTTTTCCAGTATTTTTGGGTTGTTTAATTACATATAGTAGTTTGCGATTAATTGAACAACAAACCCAACATATCTCCTTGATATTAAAGGCTTTTAGTTTTTTCTCGTTAAACATTTCTTCCTCGTCATCTTTTAGGACGAATTTACCAAGCCTAACCCCAGATTTTTTCACAATTGCAATAGGTTTGTCCTCAGATATTACAGTTGGTGGTAAAGCGATTGTAGTTAAATCAACTTTTCTTAAACGAATTTTACTATTGCATTGCATTTTAAATCTTTTGCTTACACTTTGAATGTCAATCTTAACACCTAATGAAGAAAAATGTAATCATAAGATGTTATATTTCCTACTCAGGTTGCTTGAAAACACCGACGCTTTACAGTATATAACGTTTTATAGCCACTACAGAGAAAATTACTTCATACTCAGGCGCGGATCTATAGGTATTGTAAAATCACAAGAGGAGTGTAAAAGATCGTTATCTTTATTCATCAGGTAGTAGATAATGTAATTTAAGTTACCTCCTGAAATTTTGCAGTACCTCTAGATCCGCGCCTGATACTGATGAGATCCTATGTTCGCTGTTTTGATTGGACACACTGTATATTAGTAATTCAACAAAGTCAAATAAAACCAAATGAGGACATGTCTAAATACTTCATATGTTGTCATCAATCACTGAAAACATGGGAAAAATTGTAACTACCTTGGTTAAACTTTTCTCCAAATTCGTCCATTTTACGGTAGTAAGTTATCAATGATGTGGTTAACTTCAGACATTTTAAGCGGTTGGTAATGCCCTTAAATAATACAGAAAAACGTCGATTCCTTATAATTATAGATAATTATAAGTTTTCACTGTTCAGATATATCAACTTATATATATATATATATAATTTTCCTTCCTTAAACAACCATGTTTAAATCAAGGTGCTGACTGCAACTAATATAAACTCACAGTTGAACTCAAATGCTGTAAAATCGAATTTATTATAACTGGTAATGCATTCATATGCATGTTTCTATTTTTTATCAAAACAGATGCTGCTACGCATATTGCTAGGACTGCCGAGAGTGGGTTTGGTTGCTTTTCATGATTGCATGCTTTTGCGAAAATTCTTTAGAGTAAAGGTGCTCGTAAAGGTGCTCGTTGTTGAATTTATTCTGCGACGCCATTGAAAGTAAAATTTGCAATTTCTTCTTTGGATGTTTTTCGAAGCAAAGATGGCTCTTTTTTTCCTGCATAGCACTTTACTTTCTTTTCTAACCTCCTTCAATCTTTTGTCGTTTATTACGAATGGAAACTAGTTTCCAATAACACCCACTGCATACATAGTCTTAAAATATCTCTTAATTGAATGTCAACTATTTGTACTCTTTAAAAAATAAACTTTACTCTTTGGGTACAACTTTAGTTCTTTTAACCGGCTTCACTTTAAAAGGTTTCTCTTCAGTATGTATTTTTTCGCGACAAATTGTGCAAAACATCTAAGGGCAATAACATAAATACCGAAAACAAGGACTCGAACCTTGACAATCTTCAACTTGAAACATTTTGTAGAAAATGCAAAGAGAATTCAACAAAAGTGTTGAAAGTTGAAAATAGCTCAATTTTTTGAGACACCATGGGGATGTCGAAGACATGCTGACTTTTGGATTATAATTGGTGCCAGATCCCGTTTTAATATTTCACATTATATTACAGTAATGTTAATTGAAGATTCATGAAGGCTTGTTTTTAAAAGAGGAGAATTTTTTCAGCCTACCCTACAAAACATGTTTCTCAAGGTTAAACGATTTATTGAATTTTTTGTGACAACTATAATTACAGAGTATAAAACATTGATAACACATTAGAAAAACACTAGGGATTTCAACCTTAGAGAAAAAGAAAAATCTTTTCTCACAAAATCTACATGAAACAACTCACATGGAAAATACTTCCTAAACTCCCAACAGCAAGTAGTGAATATAAACAGGGTTGCCACAGCAATTTCTCTATCAAAATTCCAGACATTGCATGTCCATTGGAATAATTTTCCCAAACAATTGAGATGAAATTGATATTAATTTTCCAGACACATAAGAAAAAAGACCATATTTTCCAGACAAAATTTGAAACAATTTTTCAA
>JAUBWS010110054.1:0-10144 GCA_032270445.1 Darlingtonia californica
AAAACAGAATTGAAAAATTTCAATTTGTTTGGGAGATATAGCTCTGTAAAGAAAGGTATCTATTTTAAGAAAATTGATTAATATTTCGCCGTAAAAAAATTGTAAACGTAGAACAAATAACTAAGCGGGTATTATTTGCAACAGGCATATCAATAAATTGTTATTGAAAGTAGATAGTATCTCTTCTCTGATATTCTAAGTAGAAAACCTGAATGTAGCTTTCAATTTCTCGTAGGTTATCAAATTTAAGTAATATTGATTTCCCATTGTGGATGGATAAACCACGCTCATCTCGACTATGCGAATCAAATAAATAGCAAGTATCTTGGAATTGAGACTGAAATATAGCTACAATATAATCAGAAATAAACATTAAACAAGGATGCCGATGCAAACTTGCACCAAATGGTACTCGTAAGAATGGGTAATCTGGTACCAAAGTTGCTTCACAAGTATGGAGCTCTAACAAATTGATATTTGTATTAAAACCATTAATTTAAATCATGTTTGGTAGATCATCAACAGATAGATAAAGTTGGGTATTAACTGATTTGTGTGTTCGGTCACCCTCAATGAGAATTTTATCTAAATCAGATGTTATACAATAAGACAGATTACAAATGTTGGACCAAAATATTGAAAATAAGGAATTACATGAACATTAGCGACCAGCTGTGTCCCCAAATTCTTCATTTCCTTGATTGAAAGTTTCCAATACAGATTTAGTTATTTGGTAAGATGGCATAATTGCAAGTAGTAGTAGTAATTTATTTCAACGTACTGAAACTAACTGTAAGTCTGCAAGTAAAACTGCACCCTTTACGCATTTAGATTTCAAACGTACTGGAACCTGAACGCTGCAAGTCAGATATTTCAAACGTACTGGTAACTGTACGTTGTAAGTATTAGATATTTCAAACGTACTGGAACCTGTGCGCTGCAAGTATTAAGATATTTCAAACGTAGTGGTAACTGTACGCCACAAAGTATTCAAAATTATCCAACGTACTGGAAATTGTACGTTGCAAGTATTCAAATAATCAGATTATAAACTTTCTGAAAATATTCAGATTAAAAACTCTTTTTAAAAACAGTAGTTAAAACCCTAATTAACTAAGCTTTTAGATAGATTGCTAGCCAAACAAAACAAACGCCAAACAAACTTCTAATTGAGTACACAAAAAAATACTGAGAATATCAACAATAAATATCATCAGTCAAAACGCACTTGAACTCAAATTTCGTATATGAAGTACTTTTTAATATGCAAAAGTAAAAATAATTCCAGAATGGAGCAAAAAATGATGGAGATACACCCAGACATGGTCCAGTAACCTTTGTAACGTTACAATGTTAACCAGAACATTACAAACCATAGATAAAGGAGATAATAATTTAGAGCACAGGCTAAATGCGATTTAGTTTACAAACGGCTATTCCAATAGATAAAGGAGATAATTTAGCCTGTGCGCAACGAAGTGCTACGACGAGAAAAAAACAAACGGCTATTCCAATACTTAGCGGACTAAAGTCGCTGACTAATTAGGGTAAAATTCGAGCAAAATTTAAGCATAATGCCAAGCATAATGCTTCCTTTGAAATTGCAAGCAAAGAATTTATCACGAGTGACGAAAGAACAGACATCATTATCAATTTTTTATTATTATTATTGTTGTTATTATTATGAGAAAAAATACAATTCACAGGATCCTATTAAAAAGCCTCTACGAATCGGTTGTTCACAAATTCTGTGAAGTAAGAAACTTCTTCTAATCAGCTAATTAGATGATGACAAAAGTGACGTAATTGTCATGAATGCTTAGTGATCAAAATATTTTATTTTTTGCAAAAATTATAGAAACTTATTTTCAATATTACAAGAGAAAACATAGTTTGATAATTTTGGAATATTTTCATCATTCAGAATATGAGTAAAAGGTGAAGAATGTCAAATTTATACCAAATAATAAATTACTGACATAGGGTTAAGGATGTGGTATGATCCGCGAATAAATAGACATTCGATGATTTAACAACTTCTGGTAAATCATTCATATATATGGTGAAAAGTCGTGGTCCTAGCACTTCCTTGCAGTATTCGACTTAATACTATCTTGTTATACGATTTCTTTCCATTTACTTTCACAATTTGCGTGCGGTCTTTTAGGAAGTCCTCGACTCACCTTAAGATCTGCCCTTTGATACCATAACTCTCCAATTTTCGTAACAGACGACGATATGATTAAAGTCATCCCAAAATTAATTTAGTATCTTCCTCGCTTGATATAAGCACATAAACATAATCTACCCAAAATTTTGTAAATGATTCAACAGTAGGATAAGGATATTTTCAGGGTAAATAGTTTTAAAATGCTTATAATACCTACAGTAGCAAACCTCGAGCAGAGCTATGCTTATAAAAAATATCAGTGTATTGGACAAAGAATTTTTGTAAAATATCACACGAATCACAGTGTTTATAATGTTTGAGACAGTAATGTTTTAAGGCAATGAAAAATTTGGTTGGAGAAACTTTTTTTTCGGACGAGATTTTTGTCACCTCCGGAAAATTTCGCCACTTGTGTCAGACATTTTTTCTGAGATAAGGTAGAATAGTTCATTTTCAAACTCATGTTAGTTGTACAAAAAAGGTTTTGTATCACTTGATACAGTGCTGAAAATGCTAAAGATTGCTTAACCCTATTTTAACTCGGTCGCCTTAAATGAACGCGCTATGATTTTAAATGATCGGTATATGAAAGAGCGACGCAGACCAAAAACGTTAATTTTGACCGGTATATGAAAACCGCTGACCGCTTTGAACTTATATTTTATGACCTTGAGGTTTAGAGTATTACGCACCTTTTTTAGAGCATTGTTCCTATATTGAAAAACTTATATTGAAAGACTTATAGTGGCATTTAAAGAAAAACAAAGTTCTTAGAAGTAACTTTTCTTCCAGGTAAGTCAAAAAGACTCAGAAACGTAAAATTTTCAATTCTTGTTCATGCTTTGATTTTTTTAGCTGAATAGGTCAAAACAAGACTAAGGAACACCTGTACAAAATGTCCATGTTAAGCGGTTCATGATTTATAGACAGCGCGTTAAATTGACGCGACTGAGAAAAATCAAGGACGCCGGAAACCGAGTTAAACTTAACGTCAAACAACAGAATCCCGATAACCCAAAACTCTTCATAACTCGAACTCATTGGTCCCTTGACGCAATACCAAATATCAAAAGTCCTTCAATAACTCGTACATTCGATAAGTCTTCCTCGGACCCTTTGAAATTCGAACTATTTGGAGTGTACTGCATTCAATACTAAAGGAAAGGAATGGGGGTGATTGGACTGTTTAAATTATAACATCATGCTATCTTTTGTTTTTCAGGCCTTTCTTTATCTAAGGTCGTCTCTATCTTCTTTTTTTTGCACTTCTATGAATTCCAATCAATGATAAAAGAAAAACCGACACTGACCACAAAAATGTCGCAGTAAGCACACTCTTTAAGAGTCCAACATGAAAATATAAACCGTTCCGCGGAAAAGATTACGTAATGTTTCGTCTTAAACAGTGACAGCTGCATAAAGACGAGCAAAAAGCCTTAAAGTACGTACAATGTACGTACGTACGTACAATTTGTTTGCTTTGATTCCTCTTATGATGGCGGTCAAAACATTAAGTCATAGCGCAGAACTAACCAATGGGATCAAAAAATCGTTTCAATGACGTATTGTTTTGGCCGCCATCATGAGAGGAATCAAAACAAACGAAACATTATGTAATCTTTTCCGCGCACCACAGAATGGCACAATCAGCCAAATGGTTCACCATTTCAAGGCGTTTTGTGGACTCAGAAAGGGCACTACTTTGGATTAAAAAAGATTACAATCTATCGGCAGAAATTTGTTGACTTTTTTAAGTGTTTTAGATCAAATAAATCTCTTAAATTTGCAATTAGACATATGAGGGCTTGATTTCAACTGAAATACAGTTATTCAACTTACTTTTTCAAGACAGCCGAACGAGTGGAATGTACAACTGACAACAGTCAATTCACATTCTTTTAAAACATGTTCTTTTATCTACAATGGGAAAAAATAGAACTTTATTGCATGAAAATTACGCGGAATATATATAACAATATAAATTTGTTATCGTTAACAGCGCAGTCAATAAATATCAAAACGAAAGTTTACCTCGTTACGTGGTATAACAACTTTGCATTCTTCATTCAAACAATCGACGGGATATTGTGGACAAACAGCAAGATGGTCCTACATAATGTTTAGATGTTCATATTTAAGAAGGTTTCAAAGGTTTTCAAAACGAGATTAAGAATATTTCAAAGCTTTGGATCTGACATAAGAAAACAAAGTTTTCCTGTAAAGTACCTGATCAATGAAAAGAAAAAGAATCCATATTTGAATTTTAATAATTATATTTCACTTTCATTTTTTCACAGAATTCAAAGTCTCGACAACGGCTTATGCGAGTCCTTTAAACTATACCATTTTTCAGTAGCACTCAGTAATGTAACCCATAAGATTAAATCAAAAGTTCTGACGTCAGCAGCAACCAGAAACTAGACAAAAGTGTGCATGACCCCATCCCAATAGGAAAAATTAGTAAAAACCCTATATGGAGGAGTGTTTTGAGTGCGTACCGTTTAAAAAGAAAACACTCCTCCACATGGGTTTTTCACGATTATGCCCACAAGGATGCTGAGAGAGCTAGTATTCATGCCCTATACGCTGATTCATTAAGATTTGGGAAATAAGAGCCTTTAAAATTTCACTTTCAAAAGTGGGACCATTGTCGATCTCACTACCCCCATAAAAACGCCGTCCTCACCCCTTTGTATAATGTCAAAAACGCCATAGACTTTAAGTTACTTGAAGCCTCTTAGGTAAAGAAACATACTGAGATTAGGTCGCAATTTGTCTTCAGCTTCAGGTGATGACTTGACATATTATTACTTGCAGTCTAATTCTAGTGCCGATCGCAAAGTGACGTTAAGGCAAAGTTGCAATGTCTCTCTCATAAGACGTGCTTGTTCATTTAAATTAAAAGAACATATAACAGATGTTCCAAGAAAAACTTACATTCAATTGAAAAAACTGCACTGCTTCGTTACAATATTCACATTGAACATCACGAAATTCACAATTCTGTTCATGTTCATCTAAATACTTTTCTAGTGACAAAAAGGGGCATCCATTGTGATGACATGGTTTTGTTTTGTATTCACAAACTTCATCATGCTTCTACAAGAAAGCGATATAAACATGGCAAATCAACAAACTTAGTAACATGAAAAATGTGACGGTCTATGGGAAAAGGGGGCTTGGTCATTTTTACCGCGATCATACTCTATCCGCTTGCAAAATCATGAAAAAATTGCGTGTCGCTTAAATAGAAATGACCTCCTCCACAATCGTTTTTTCATGATTTTGCAAGTGGGTTGAGTATGATCGCAATAAAAATGACCATACCCCCTTTTCTCATGGAACGTCACATTTGTGAAAATTTAATTGTCATTGCAAAAAAAAATATTATTTTACCGAACGATAAGTAGAGATGGTTCCTTTCCACTGACAACCGTGCTCACGTTGGAGACAATATACATTCAAGTTCCTGACTAGTCTGTCAGCATACGTATTTCGATGGATCTAAATAAAATCAAAGGATAGGTGCAGTGTTAATTAACATACCTTGTTTTGGCGATGTTATCCCTAAATCGCGAAATTTAGTTCCGCGAAACTTGACATATTAACCGGGCTCAAATCTAAGTTCACCAAAATTCAATTTTTACCCTAATTTCTTTATTCTTTCTATACCTGTCTATACATACAAATTCTCCAGTATCCAAGAATAGCGAATTTAATTCCGCAAAACTCGCTCATTTTGAGCAGGTCAACCGCAAAAATAATTTCCGCGAAAGATTTCTTTTCTTCACCCTACCTGGGCTGGGCTTTTTGTGTTCGGCACGGCTGGGGAGGCATAGTAGGCCATGTAAACTTGAAATTTGGTATGGAATTAGTCCTTAATAGGAGTAGTGCAAAAATCACCTTCAAAAATTTATGGTTGCTATGGTTACTTGATGACGTAAAATAAAACATTGAAAATGCATACATGCACACATACCTCTTTAAATGGCTATAACTTCTGAAATAGAAAACATTTTTCAAATCTGTTTTCATTTTCGGAAATCCAATAGAGTAAGCTTTCATAAAGAAGTTGTCAGATTTCAAAAACAATCAAGTCCTGACTAGCTACAGCGCACCAAAATCGCTAAAAATTATTTATGACGTCACGAGAAAAATTGATGACGTCAGCAGCTTTCTTTTATCATTACAAGATAATTATTGATGTTTCATGGCATCTTTTGTCTATCAAAAGTTATAAGATTTTAAAGTTTTAGCCAATTTACGCTATTTTTGCCTACATTACTCACCTTCAGTTCAATAATTGAGCATAATTATGCAACTAAAAAAGCTAATTACCTGAAATTTTGAGAAAAAGTTCCAAATAGAATTATATTACAAGCTAAAAGGTTTCAAGTTCATAAATTTGTTGGTTTAGGTGAAATTTATCACTATATCATGATATAGGGCCGCAGCCCCCAGCCCAGGTAGGGTTAAAGATTTTATCATTATGCTTTTTTGTTCCATTTTATGAAGAAAACTTTTAACACCTTTTTAATACAATTGAACAAACTTTTTGTCCTTATCAGAAACCCAGTTGGCAAATAGTAACGCAGTTAAAATTCTCCTTGAAAGTAATGCATTTTTGGCACAAGAATGAGGAACAACGAAATGCTTTACGTTTATAGTAGCCTACCTCAGACATTGTGAAATTTCCTTTACAAATTGGACAACATAATGGTAGCTTCCTATGAGAAATATTCATTAGATTTATATGATTAGCTTTCTTTAATATTCACAATGCTTTTACAATTACTTAATTATAATTCCATAACTTTCAAGTCTAAGCAAAGGAAAGGAAGAACTCAATTATTGATAAATGAGAAGGTTGTAGAGATTAAACCAACCAAAATTGCCATACCTCCCCCGCCCCCTTCCGCTCCGAAGAACTTTTCGTATCAACAACTATTTCATGATTTTATTACTTTATCAAAAAAATGAATTTTCAAACAATCAAGTAGCTCTACTATGTATAAAATTTCAAGTGGCCATGATGGCCCTTCTGATGACTCTTATCTAAACTGCCGCCCCACGCCCGTTGGTTTAACCATGACATAGGTCTCACTATGCAATAGTCATTTGGTAAAAACGTGATAGCAAAATGTAGATCTCTTGAAGTTACGAAGTACAAAATGACATGATTATTTACCCAGGATAGCATCTTCATTTTCTCATGAACTGTGATCAATGTGGGTCCTACCTTCCTGGAAACACCTGAGGGCACCATACAGTCTTAACAGAGATTGCTGGATTTCATTACCGAAAGCCTCGCAAATGACTTCAAACTCCAGTTTAACGCTCAGCGCCTTAACCACTCTGCCACAACTCCACAATCAAAATGTGAAAAAAAACTTACATTTCTTCTGCAGACAATGATAGTTTCTGTGCACACTCTTTACAAAGAAGGTGTGAACAAGGCATCTCCATGGTCTCCTTTACCAGAAATAAACAAATCGGACATTCCAAATCATGTTTTTCATCTTCACAAACTTTAAAATCTTGTCTTGCTTGACCACTTGATGATTCCATAATGGTATTCAGTATTGTTTAGAGTTAATAAATGTTAAATGTATTTTCAAACTGCCTGTAAAAACAATAAAATGATTAATTAATATAAACAAAATGACCCAGCAATTGGACACTTTTCTATCCGAAAAACCTGTTAAGGCTTTTTTTGTAGTTTGCTCTTATAGGTCAGCAGTTTGAAAGATTGGAAACTATAAGCATAGACATTCAATTGATAAAAATAGTTTATGCTGATTGGTTATAAGCGAGGAATATAGTGAAGTTATTGGCTCTTTTTTCTATTATTGACATGATTCTTTTGTTAAGAGGCTACTACGCATGTTTTATATTCTACGATCTCGATCTACTGAGTATTAGACGAAAGCGACCAGGTGTAAAGCATAACAGCCAGAAACGTGGGAGCTGGACCAGCCCATTGTATCACTTAAAGGAGTTTGAGCATTGTGTTTGGAAATTCCATATAGCGAAACAAAACAAAAAAAATTCATACTTTTTTTCATCCTGATTCACGAAATACTAAATCACTAATAATTCTGTAGTATCAGCATAAGTTGGTTTTCGTTTTTAAATAGCGATTTTAATGTAATCCAACTTTCATGTCTCCTAATAAAAACTGTATCAGTCAAAATATAATATACAAAATATTAGTGAAAGCTCCAAAAAAATTCATGGAGTATATTTTGGGAGTTACGATTAATTAAAAATGATATTTTAGATTTCCCGAACACGTCCTTATAAATTTAAAAAAATATCCTTGTATATACACAATACTTGAGGTTCATACACAATATTTAAGGCTAATTGTTGACAAACTTTTTTTCGAGAATTAGGCTCAACATTGGGCCTACTGGCACTTGTTCAGAATTATAAATAATGAATTTAAAATGTTATTCATAGGTCACACTGATTGGTTTAAAAAGTGAATCGAAGCATTGTGAATGGCTCTTTCTTCTATTACTACAATGATCATTTTGCTTATGCTACTAGCACTTGTTGCCTATGTGCACCTGTACTTATCTTCTGTACCTCCTTACTTTCCTACTTACAGACCCGATGTAGAGCCAAAACTCTTGGAACTTTAACATAACCAAAGGGTCCATGAAAAGGTTAAAAATTCCTTCAAACCTTACTTCTTTGAGTTGAGACTAAAATGTAAATTTTGGGGGTTTGTCTCATGGGCAAATGGACTAGTAAAGCGCCCTTCACATCCTAACAGAGCCTTAGAAAAATTAATAGTCTAGTAATAAATACTATCATATACAGTAGACTAAACATAATTAAATAGTAAAGATTAAATATATGTTTAAATAGCATATAAACTCAATTTGGAATAAGTTAAACAAAAAAATAATTCATATTTAAATCAAAATCCATATGAATTAAATATAATAAATACTATTGATATAGATACCTTTCACTTGATTACCACAATTACCACATTATCACAAAATATTAAAAGAATAATTTCTGGTTGTTTTACCAAAGTTTTTATTAGACTATCTTAAATTTCTATGCATTAAGTAAACAAAGAACCAGATAATTGTTAACATAATAATCATTAGGAAGTTCATTAAATTCAAGCCCCCATCTGTTGTTGTTGCCCATACAAATACCCCTTCTCATATGAAATATATTTTGTTGATGACGGGGATGCATCATGGAACATGAAGAATTCTTTTGGTAACTGAATTCACCCAGTGTTTCTGTTTCAATGTATATCGCAACACGAGCATTTAACAATACTAAGCCATCACCTTCATAAATCGTTTCACATGTGCGCACTCTATCTTTCTCTCTAACGCCTTTCGAAAACCACCAAACTGACTTTCTCTCTTCGTTTTTGATCTTGACATACATCACATTATCGTATCTATACAGCTTGTTTACAACCATCAAGTCAAAAACTTTCTGAAACCAAACAGTGTAATTTCTTTCCGAAAGATTGATCTTTTTTTTTCGTATCCACCTGTCTGCTCCTCTCAGTAAAAGATGATTTATGTCAACAGTTTTTGCAGGTGTGACTTTCGGCTTTGTTTCCAGTAGGTCAATTCTTTTTTTCAGGTGCTCGATCTCTGCATTCTGATTTTCAATTTTAGTGTTTTGAGTTGCGTTTTCTGTGATCAATGATTTCAGTTCGTTTCGGTATTGTGTATTTTGTTGTTGAAGATCGCTCACTTTATGAAACATGATTGTCATATGATGTGTTGTGAATGCTTGGTTGTGATTTTCTTGCTTTCTTCGTTCGAACTTAAAGGCAATTTACATTTAATCAATAACAAATCGAAAAAACTAACAAGCGGGGGGTATTTAAAAATACGAAATATGACCGAAAAATACCGGGTGCACCAGAAAAAAGTTTCAGTCTTTGAAGCAATATTTTCGAAAAACTACAAGGTTTTCAGAAATAAA
>JAUBWS010110065.1:0-10143 GCA_032270445.1 Darlingtonia californica
GATTCATGGTGTGGGACTCGAACCGGGAACCTTGCGATTCTCAGCTGCGACCTTTAACCACTAGGCCACGGCTCCACGGCTTTTCCCATGGAACGTCACAAATATGCAAGGGGCCATCAAAAACAGTTAAAATAGTTACAGAAAAATTATTACTCTGAGTGTACCATTATTCAAAATATTTTCGATGGCCACTTGCATAGTTCATTAATCAAAATTTGCTTGATTTGAGCAAATTTTCATTTTCATCAGCCGTTTTCAGGGCCTCCTCTCACTCCATTGACATATCAAAAGGCGAGAAAGGAGGCCCTTGGAACGAAGTTGGGTTGAGAGACAAATTTTGGTTTTATGTCTGACAAAAGTTGCGTAACTTCCGGAAAATTTGGGACTTTTATTCCACTTGTTTTATTCCGATAAGACAGGCCTCAAAAAGAGAAGAGACAATTCATTTGTTTTTATTATGAGTTTATTCTTTATTTAACTACAGAAACGGCATGTTCTTCTGCAATATTTTTTCATGTAATCAACCCAAGCTTGTCCCCATTCGTTACAACCTCTCTCGTTCTTTTTGCAATCAGTAACTTCATCTTTGCAGGCTATAAATGTAAATAAGAAATAGATATGAGATAGGAAGTTGAAAAAATGGAGAAAAAAAACAAGCAAAAATGCGATTATATATTTCCCTGGAATTACCCCTAATCCTGCCTCAACGTTCCTTTCAAAAAAGCAATGTTGACCTTGATATGTCAAGCGTATGACCAAGTTCTAACACAATAAAATATTTATAGCATGGCAAACACAGGGAAATATGTAATTGTTAATTAACTTGTGATTCCTTCTCCTCTTTTAATAAAAAACGCATCCTTGTTCCCAGGTCCTCTGTACCAGCTTTTTCATGAAGAGAAAGGAAGCCCTGGGAACGAGGTTGTTGAAAACGCTATTTATGTTTCAACCAGACTCCTACCAAAATTTTGTATAGTTAGGACTGGTTTTCAAGAATCTAAACCATGAGCTCAAACCGTTAAAATGAATCCCGCAAAAGTTTTTCCGCGAAACTTTCTTCTAACAAAAATTTCTTTCCTTAAGGTAGATGAAAAAAGGCAATTTTCTATTTTAAAATAATGTTGTACAGCGCCTTAAGAACAAAGATGACTTACTAGATCCGCCACCACCACCCCCACCGTTACCACTACAGTACATCAAATTTATTTGTTTCTTGTCAATTTCACTGAATCCTGATCGATTGCCAATAACGTTCTGCATTCTCGGATCTTTAGTTTTGATGGTTAGTCTTCCGCTACCAAAAGCCGTTTTTCCGTAGTGCATTATCGACTTGTAGTCATATCCGGTGCCCAGAGAATTGATATTGGAAGATGCTTGTTTGTTGAAGTTGAACCGCATATTGGAGGCAATGTTATTCCATTGGATTTCAACATGATTATCTCTATCTGGACGACTTTGTTCATGGTACAAACCTTTATTAAACAAAAAGTCAGTATACAATTCCACGTGAGCAAAATTAGTAAAAACACTCTTTCGACTTCCGATACCCATAATTCGGTAAGTAAAAAATAAAATCTGTTCTATCAAGGAGTCCTGTGTAGATTAGGCAAAGTATGGGAAAAGAAATTTAAGTTGAAAACAAGTAAGATAAAACAAACAAAATTGAGCTAGAGTTAGAGAATATGAAAAAATCAGAACACATGCAAATCCACTAGCAAAAGGTAAAGGAATAAAAGTTCAGGGCAAGTTATCAGGTGAAAAAGTTATGGGAAAATTGATATAATTTTTCTTTCAACCTTGAAAATGTTGTGAAAAAGTTTAATTAGTAGAAACATTACTGACATACGTTTCAAAAAATCTACTGAATAAAAACGAACGAAGGAGCTTACCGATAGAGTGACCAATCTCATGAATAACGGTTCCTTTGTACCAACATCCACCTGCCAATGAGACGCTATTGACTCGACCATATCTGTAACCTACAGGCGATGAACAGCTAAAGAAAAGAATACAATATTTCATTGACCATACAGTAACTAAGTAAGGCAGACATTTGATGTAGTTGCATATGTTTAATGAATAACAAGGGGAAAAGCTAGAGCTATACTCAAAGAAAATCAATTTAGAAGATAAATGAATAACTCCTATAATAACATAAATTATTAAATTCAGAATTTTGTTGGTGGAATCTTTGTTGTGTGTGAGAGAATTTTAAACGACGTCTTTAGAACATGTGGATAAGTCAAATAGTTCAAAAGACCTCTGAAATGAATTTTTTAGACGACTTTTTTAAGATATTGAGAACGTTCAAAAGACAACATCCACAATGTTTTAAGGACATCTTCAAGAAGACATTCAGTATGTTCGAACGACGTCTTTAATACCCTCAGTATGTTCCAAAGACACCTACCTATCTTTAAGACACTGAGAAAATTCAAAAACCTTCGAAGAAACCCAAACTACTTACCCGCCTCCCCTATAAAATTTTATGTAGGTCCTTTCGTTTGTTCTTCTGTTGAATCGAATGCATGTATAGCTATGATAATCAGCAATGGCAGCTTTGATAGCGGAAACACCTCTTGATCCAATACTGCTGTCAATTACATAGGGGATCTTTGCATTTGGCCATCTTCCACCTTTGATGCTGGCAAAGGAGTTGGAACCACGTTCATCTTCATCAGGGTCAAGAACAATGTCTCCTTGAAATAATCCTGGATCTATAACAGTAATACATTAATATGGAGAATTGAGTCATCCAAGGTATCGGTAGTAGTTGTGTGAGTAATACTCCATCCGTGAAATGATTGGAAATTAATGGTTTATTCTATTTATGAGGATTGAAATATACGCTAAATCTTGATTAAGATCGGAAAAAGTCTCTGAATTAGCTAAAATTTGGGTGCTAGCCGAAAATCACTTAACTTGATCAAAAAATATGAAGTGTCACCACCCAGATCCACGCAGTATCGAGAACGAAGCTCACTCTATATTGAAAGGTTTTATTTCATCAGAAGATCTGAGAATGCGACGTTTTCAACAACAGAATTGATAAGAGTATCTTGGGTTCAAAACCATCAACTTACTAAAGAATTTCTTACTTACTTTCCATTTCTGGTTGCCATGCAACAACAATGCCCAGGAGGGCGATTATTGCAACTAACGACTTCATGGTAGCTAAAATCGATTGATGAAATTAATACCTGTCTCTTGGCCTATTTATCTTAATTTTAGATCACTTATTCTTCAAATATTTAAAAGAGGTTTTGAAATAAAAAGACACATTCAAAGTAAACAGTATCATGACCGACCTAAGCTGTTTAAATCTTTGGCTAGCCCCTCAAAAACTTTTTTGAAATAGAAAAAATGACTTGCATAATTTCTAAACTTAATTTTAGACCATTTATTCTTCAAATATTTAAAAAAGGTTTTGAAATAAAAAGACACATTCAAAGTAAACGGTATCAAGGCCGATCTAAGCTGTTTAAATATTTGGCCTCAAGCAATTTTTGAAATAGAAAAAATGACTTGCAATATTTCAAATATTAAAAAGAGATAATTTACTCAGCGAAGTCTTGAAGGTCTTTGCTAAATTTCATTGAGAGGACACTGAAAGTACAAAGTTTAAGTCATAAAAAGACACCTTTCTCAGTATTATCATTAAGTATGTCCCGCTTGGTTTTGAAACTAATACTACTTTAACATCGATCTCCTAGATATGATATTGCAATTATGTGCCCTTTTTATTATTGTCTTTCATAAGTCGATTGATATAACTTAATAAGATTGAGTGAATTAACGAATAAATGATTTAATCATTTACCCAATATAGCCTCTTTAGGGTCCTATAGGCTAAAATACCTCAGGGCACCATACAGAACTAATCCTATTTTATCTTGAAACTTGCATGATAAAATAACTATTCTATAGTTACATACTACTATTCCATAAGTTTTCAAAAAACTAAAACATGTTGTTTTGTTGTGTAATTTTGTTTTCAATTTACATCAAGCGGCCTCTCCGATAAGTGTCATTTTTCAAAACAGCATCAAAAAAATTTTCAAGTCTGTTTTGATTTTCTAAAATCATTTTCAAAATGCTTTCATAGTTAAACCATTAGATCTGTAAGAAATTTTATATTTTGCATGCTATAGCAGGGCCGGCGAAACCATGCCCCCCCCCACTTTTTTGCCAAAAAAGACAAAAAAAAAGAAAGAAAACATGGAAAGAGAAAAAAGAAAAGAGAATAGAAGAGAAGAGAAGAGAAAAAGAGACAGTGTGTGAGAGTGAATATATCAAATAGTGTTCCTAGATTATCTAAATTTATTTTTGTGCTCCTAAAACATATAAAGATATAGCACTTCTTTGGTTATTCATGAATTTCTGAGGTTTGTTTAATAGTTAAATATAAAATTTAGATCATGTTTTAGCCAAAGTAGACCCCTAGTATCTAAAAGATTTCCTTGGCTCGTCGGCCCCAACAATGGTGGGCTTTCTTAGTCACTATATTATATGCCCCCCCCCCCCCCACTTTCGAAAACGATTCGCCGGCCCTGTATAGTGTGCCAAACTTTATATGCTGTATTCCCCATCCCACGTGAGAAAGTATGCAAAATCTAATAACTCTTAAATGAGATGTTGTTTTGAGCTAAAATTTAGCTATTCTATAATGCCGTTTTGTAAAACAAAAATTTTAAAAGGATTCAATTGATTGTGCTTTCGTCAGCATTTCAAGTTTGAGTTTTCTACAGTGGTCTTGTTTTCTTCAACCCTATAAATTATGGGCTTTTTTGGGCTTTGTACTACTACAAACTACTACCCCTACTTATCTTGACAACTAAGCATGCTTCAGTCACCTTTATTGGCAAGGAGGTACCACTCCATAAGGGGAGCAATAAAACTTAATTAAATCTAAAATGGCTACCATTGTTTTTCGATGACGTCATCACAATTCGCCAAAACAGTAAAAATCCATATATATCTTTGAAAAGTTGTATCTGCTGATCTAAAAGAGCTATTTCGGTTCTGTTTTAATATTTGCACAGTTAGAAGGATTTTTCTTTATGGGTAAATCATCAGATTTTTCAAAACAGTTAGTCCTGACCCAGTACAGTGCGCCAAAAATGTATATGAATGAATAAATAAATGACGTCATTAAAACTTTTGATGATTTTAATAAATTTAGATTTTTAATCTTAGTACGTGTACAAAGTCTCATTATGGTATCATTTCTGTATTAAATTTTATTTCATTTCAAAAATTTTAGTATTTTGTATTGAAACCCCTAACATTTTTCGACTATTAAACAAAATAATAAAAAGGGCACATAATTGCAATATCATACCTAAGAGATTGATGTCAAGCCAGTATCAGTTTCAAAACCAGGCGGAACACGCTTAATTGATAATATTGAGAAAGGTGTAGTGTCTTTTTATGACTTAAACTTAGTAATTTCAGAGTCCTCTCAATGAAAGTTGGCAACAAATGACCCGTTTCTAATATAAATTTTTGTAGGACATCTCCCTTCAAGACTTAGCTGATTTTTCAAATCTATCACTTCAAATCGAAATTTGCTTTTTAGCAAAAAATTTCTCTGAGTCTCCCATTATTCAAAATATTTTCGATGGCAAGTCATATTTCATTAATCAAAATTTGCTTGATTTTAGCAAATTTTCATTTTCATCAGCCGTTTTCAGAGCCTCCTCTCGCTCCATCAACTTATCAAAAAGCGAGAAAAAGGTCCTTGGAACGAGTGTGAGTTGACAGACGTTTTTTGTCGTACAAAAGTGTCGGAACTTCCGAAAAATTTGGTATTTTTATTCCACTTGCTTTATTCCGATAATGTAGGAAGCGGAAAGAGAAGAGACAATTCATTTGTTTTTATTATGAGTTTATTCTTTATTTAATTACAGAAACGGCATGTTTTCCTGCAATACTTTTTCATGTAATCAACCCAAGCTTGTCCCCATTCTTTACATCCTTTCTGGTTTGTTTTGCAATCAGTAACTTCGTCTTTGCAAGCTATAAATGTAAAAAAGAAATAGATATAAGATAAAAAGTTTAAAAAAATGGAAAAAAATAACAAGAATCACAAAAATGCGATTACATATTTAACTGGAATTACCCTTAATCCTGCCTCAACGTTCCTTTCAAAAAGGCGTTAACCTTGATATATCAAACATATGACCAAGTTCTAACACAATAACAGATTTATAGCATGGCTATATATAGCACGTTTACATACAAATCAGATTTTTAACTAGGTAGCATAAGAGATAAATTCTCTTTCCCACACACAGGGAAATAAGTAATTGTTAGATATTTCTTCCAACGAGAATTTCTTTCCTAAAAGAGGCAATTTTCCATTTTAAAATAGTGGTGTACAGCGCCTTAAGAACAAAAATGACTTACTAGATTCGCCACCACCACCCCCACCACTACAGTACATTAAATTTATTTGTTTCTTGTCAATTTCACTGAATCCTGATCTATTGCCAATAACGTACTGCATATTCGGATCTTTAGTTCTCATGGTTAGTTTTCCTCTACCAAAAGCCGTTCTCCCGTAGTGCATTATCGACTTGTAGTCATATCCAGTGCCAAGAGAATTGATATTGGAAGATGGTTGTTTGTTGAAGTTGTACCGCATATTGGACAGAATATTATCCCATACTATTTCAACATAATTGTCTCTATCTGGACGACTTTGTTCATGGTACAAACCTTTATTAAACAGAAAGTTGTGGTCAGCATACAATCAAGTCAAAAATTTATGAGAAAAGCTTGAAAATTTTGAGAAAAAGTGTAATCAGTAAAAATACTCCTAAGACCCTTTTTTAATTTGGTATGTGCAAAATAAGCGAAAGAAAATTGAGAGGTATACAAAAGAGGTAGGCTTCAAAGCTAAAACATTACTGACATACGCTTCAAAAAATCTACTGAATAAAATAGAACCAAGGAGCTTACCAATAGAGTGACCTATCTCATGGAAAACGGTTCCTTTGTGCCAGCATCCACCTCCCAATGAGATGCTGTTGACTCGACCATATCTGTAACCTACAGGCGATGAGCATCTAAAGAAAACAGCAATACATTTCACAGTAACTAAATAAGGGATACATTCAAAGTAGTTAGCTTAGCTTTCTTGCCCATGTTTAAAGAATACTGAGGGGGTGGGGGAATTAGAGTTATACTCGAAGGAAATTGATTTAGCAGATAAATTAGTAACTTCTGTAGTAGCATAAACTATTAAACTCAGACTTTTGTAGGTGGAGTAACCTGTGGTGTGTGTGAGAGAATGTTTAACAACGTCTTTAAAACAAGTGGATATAATAAGTCAGATCGTTCAAAAAACATCTGTAATAAAATTTCCAGACGTCGTTTTTAAGATATTGAGAAGGTTCAAAAGACAACATCCAAAACGTTTTAAAAACTCTCAGAATGTTTGACAGACATTTTCAAGACACCCAGCATGTTCAAAAGACGTCTTTAAGACACTTAGAATAATCAAAAGTCGGAAATTCAGAATATTCAAAATAACCAAAAGACGGAAATTCAGAATGTTCGAAGGAAACTCAAACTACTCACCCTCTTCCCCTGTAAAATTTTATATAGCTCATTTCGTTTTTTCTTTTGTGGAATCGAATGCATGTAAAGCTATGATAATCAGCAATGGCAGCATTGATGGCGGAAACACCATATGATCCAATACTGCTGTCAATTATATAGGGGATCTTTGCATTTGGCCATCTTCCACCTTTGATGCTGGCAAAGGAGTTGGAACCACGTTCATCTTCATCAGGGTCAAGAACAATGTCTCCTTGAAATAATTCTGAATCTATAACAGAAATATGGACAATCTAATCATCCAGTGGCATGGCATCGGTAGCGACTGTCAGATTAGCGAGTATTCCCTTTGTGAAATGATTGGAAATCATTGGCAAAAATATGTGAACTATATATCTTATAAGCAAGAAATGAGACTATACAAATTCATTTTAGTGTAGTATATGCTGATATGTTCATATGTATGATATGAGTTTTTATGCAACTGTTTTTACTGTTTTTATATTTTCTTTCAGACCTGATAATGGATTTGAAATATCCGAAATATTTCGTCGAATTAATAAAATAAAAATTCATTGTTGGTTGATGTATTGAAGAAAAGTTATTATATCTATGATATTTTACTGGAATTTTTTCAAAATGTTTCAGTTTGATTAAATTTTTCAGTACGAGTTGGACTCTTATATAGTCTAATTTATCACTTTAAGGCAAAAAATAACTCGCAAGGAGAAAAACTTTTCTTTTTTCTTCCCTCCGTAGAATTCCCCTTCTGCGCGACAAACATATTTCGCCCTCGCGCTTATGGGTTTTTCTGAAACGGAATATGAAATAGTCTAGGTACGATTTGGTGTTTTCCACAAAAATTGAGAATGAAGTTTCCATCACCCTGAAAGAAATCCGAATTTCAGGAAATATGCCTTGGGAAATTGGATGATTTTAAAGTAATTTAGTATTAAAGCCCTGGGAATATACATTTTTTTGACTCAAGCATTATAAATTTATTTGCCTAATCCTGTGGAATTTCCAATAAATTTCAGTGAGGACCTCTTACGCTAAAACACGTTACACACAGCACGCACCTGATACAGTTTTCGATTTATAGATTATTAATAAGCCTAAAGTTCATCGTATCCAAAGAGTTCATAAAAATGGAATGACTTTTTTGTCTCTACTGGAGTTTTCAATCATGGTTCACAGCGGGAAATTCTACCGAATACTTCCATATATGGAAGAGATTAGTCTGTATACGGTAATATACAGGACCCGTATTCAGACATTTTTCACGCTGTGGTTAGGACCACTATTGTTAGAGATTGGGTTTGGGTCTTCACTAGTAATATGGGTTGAAACATTTTTTACTGCACTCAGTCTTTTTCATGTTGATTTTGGGAACAAATACAGCTTTTAAGAAATCAGGTTTAGAATTTGAAATTTTTAAAGCAAATAACGAAATTAAATAATTAACAGTAATTTTTTTGTCAAAATATTTTACTATGTCTTTTCAATGAAAATATTGTGTCACCCAAGCTGGACCAACAAAAAACAGTCAAAATTAAATTTTGCTAAACAAATTGACATTTTTGTTGAGGGTGGTGTGCAAATGACAAAATGTTAACGAACAATTACAACAGGGGGTAGGTCAAATTAAGTGTTTATGCTTTGATTACTAAAAAGAATTGATAAAGGGAAAATACCTTACAGAAATAGAACTTTGAGATCGGAATTCAAAATGACGGATATGTGCCGCCAGAGACTCTGAAACCATACTATTTCAAAGATTTTCCCAAAATTTGATAAAATTGTACTCTTAAAGGAACTGAACTTAGAATTTCGTGATTTTGCGACCCTTAGTGGGACTCAGGAGGGTGAAGAAACAAATCCTTACGGGTGGCACATACCCGTATAGTGCATAGGTTGAGTACCCACTTCGGGGAAAAGTTCTTAATTTTTCAGATTTTCAGCTAATAATGTTCTTACATTTCAATTTTACCATGAAACTTTAGCATTAACAGAATAACGATTAATAAAAAGTATATTTCAATAAAACCAATTATGAGTTAATTGCTGTTTAATGTATTTATTTTATTTGTTTTATTTGATAAGAATAAAATATAAATGATGTACATATTAAAAAGTTTTATTTGATAGCTTTCATGACCTGTAGTGTTAGCTTCTTGTGCTATAAAGCAATTCAAAAAAATACAGACTTTTAGTGATATTGATTTTCTATCAAGCACATTTAAAAAAAAATAGTTACAGTGATCAAGAATAGTTTCAAAAAGAAGAATATTCACTTCGAAAAATCGAATTTTGTCTGAATTGCCTATCTATGTCTTTTATCTAACATGTTTTACACAACAACAATTTCTTGCTTGGCACATTTTACAATAGCATAATTGCCCATTGAAACGCTGTTTTATTGATGATTTGCAGATTAATGACCGAAACACAGAAACGTTAGTACAGGGTGTCCTGAAAAAAACGGAACCCAACTTTTAATAGTCTATAATTTATCAAGTTGTTATTCATTCTTTGCGGTTTTTATACCGTTAGAAAGATAATTTCCTAAGCTTTTCAAAA
>JAUBWS010110076.1:0-17564 GCA_032270445.1 Darlingtonia californica
T
The DNA here is from genome assembly GCA_032270445.1 of Darlingtonia californica. Taxonomy (NCBI): domain Eukaryota; kingdom Viridiplantae; phylum Streptophyta; class Magnoliopsida; order Ericales; family Sarraceniaceae; genus Darlingtonia; species Darlingtonia californica. The sequence continues at coordinate 2 of JAUBWS010110076.1, forward strand.
TTACTGTTGTTGGTTTTAATTAGCATTTGTAAAGCTATGTGTATACCAACTTTAAATAAATTAATAATAATAATAAAAAAAATTATTGTTGTGTAATCCGTGGCTCCCATCCATTCCACTGGTCAAAGAAAAACATAGAAGTGCCAAGATTTTAGATCTAGAATTTGGTAATACTTTAATATTTTCATGTTATCATTTCAGTCAAACTTTTTTATGTCATTGTACCGTGTCAAATGCGTAAAGTTTTTTTTTGGTTTCCATACTGGGTATCAAGTGCAAGGTCTTCGAAATTCTTTCACTGATAAGGTGCTTTTTATCTGCTTTTATCTACTAATCAAATACTAGGAAATCTTTAATTGCGATAAAATAACCTTTTGATATAAATTTCCTGAAATTGCAGCATGCGCTTATTCACACAAAACTTGTTCCAAGCAGGCCTGGTTTTGAAGATAGCTTTCTTCTTTTCCAAACTATAAAGGTTGTTTAAAGTAGAATGGCAATAACTCGAGCCGTAAATAGTCAATAAAACAAGTTTGAGTTAACGAAGATGTTTAAATTATCGAGGGGTGCTTACAATAGATTGTCAAACGAAGGAAAATCGAAAATAGTTCAAGTTAAAGTCCAACATTTTATGAGATAGTAAACAAAATGTTGAATGAATGTTAGATAGCTCTTCTGGACAACTTAAATCTGCCCTTCAACATTCCTCTTACATTGTATCCAGCATTTCATAAATAAAGCGCAGGTACGAAACATATTGCATAACGCATTATGCTAACTAATGCATAATGCATAATAGTTAAAATATCTCAACAAATACATATGCTAAATCAAACTTTTTACCAACACTTTGTATTGTCAATGTCCGTATCGATCTTGAAAATTTCAGTTTTACCACCTGTCTGTCTAGTAATTTACAGAACAAAATCTCAAATTCTGTTAGTCGTTTTCACTTTAAATTTTGGTTATATGTAGATTTTAAAAAAACTAACAAAACATGAAGATACAGACTAGAAATTAAAAAAAATTGTTCCTGGTTTAGATGACACTGATCACATGATATTTTCATGTTAGTTGATTCTTATAATATCTATTTATCATCAAATTGTCAAGTCAAAATGACTTGTCAATGTAAATTGTCGGATCTGTTAAGCAAGGCTTTACAATGCGTTAGGATCAGCGAAAGCCCGATTTGCCGGGATAGTATTATACGGAGATTGTATGAAATGATGTTGGCGACATGACAAAAAGACCAGCTTCTAAATATCTTTTATAATTTGTTGCTATTCTTTCCAGGTCACGCGAACTCCAGCTGACATTAAGCCATTAGATTTGTCATAATTCAATTAACATAAACTGCATTTTATTCAGTGCATCTATATTTTCATAAATAAATTAATTCTTAATGAATGTGACATATGTCAAAACTTTCTTCGGAGACATCAGCGTTGTTTGCAAATCATATAGACAAGTGGATGTATAATTAGCCCACACTAATATCCTTTGCACCTACTAACCTGAGAGATTGGAACTTATCATTAACTTGAAAATTTTAGAGCATTGAAAAGCCTTATTTCGAATTAAAAGCTCATTTCAAGCTGTACACTTTCAGCCATTTTCAATTTAAAGCTTGATCTTAACAGTTACAAGAGCCAAAAACGTTTGTTGCAAAAACATGAATTTGCTAGTTCTTTTTAAAGGTAAATTTCCTGCTTTTAGGACCGATTGTTTCTACTTCCGTAATGTTTTAGCCAAGACCTAATTCAAAAAACAGGAACGAAAAATGGTTTGGTTTAGTCACAGAAAATCCTAATTTTCAAATCACTCAAGGTGAAAAGATTTCCCTTTTTCGAAGTCTAGACATGAGTTTTTAAAGATTGAAAAATTTTGTTTTTCAAAAAAGTTAAAAATGGAAATTGAAAACGGACTTGAGAGAACCTACTAACTCGTACACAAGATATGTTTAAGAACTTCTTATCGAAATATTGCTTGATAATTAAGATGTAATGATCTCATATCGTAACGTTTGGCAGCAAAAAAGCCAACTAAGGGAGATGAGCATATGGTTGGTTGCATTTTGATTGGCAAACCAACGACTAAATTATGATAAATAAATAATAATTTTTAGTGTAATGGAACATGTTACACCACGCCTTTTCGTTTCTAATGAGATCCTACAAACAATAAAAACAGAATGCTTTTCCTAATTAATTATGATATTAATAACGATATAAAACCTGGACGAAAAAAATCTTTTTCTAGTTTGTGGTTAAAATTAAATTTGCCAAGAGGAAGAAGAAGAAGACGGTGAAATACAATGAGTTTCAGCGACTCTCGAAATTTCTTTATCGAAAACATCTTAAAAGGAAATAAAACGAAAAGTGAGCAAGAAAAAGGTAATTCTTATCATATTTCTTTCATTTAAGGCCAAACAGATCCAGATTTTACATCCATAATCTTATAATATTTTAGACAAAATGTTGGATGTATGTTGGATGACTCTCTTCTTTTTGTAAATAACTTTCATTCAACGTTCGTCCAACATTGTATTTAAAATTTCGTGGAATGTTGGATGTAAAGGTTCAAGTGGGCTTTCATCGAACCCAGTGTCACATGTATTGCAATATTGCTTATGTGATATTTTTATTAAAACTTAATTTTTGGTATTGACTGCCGAGGGGTTTAACTACCTAAGATTAATTTGGGCTGTAGAGTTCGCCTTGCATCAAATCAAATCCATGCCAAATTTTTAAAAGAATTCAAGTTGTACATCAAATCAAATCTACCACAAAAAAATCAATTTTGTCTTGTGCCAAATTAAATCTACGTCAAAAAATTTTAAAAATCTTACAAGAAGTATCATGTCCGTTTAGTGGAACGTTTGGTGCCTATGAATCAATTCCAAGAGGTCCACAGATCTATCATACATCGAATTTGAGTCCACACGGGTAGATCGAGTCGAATGTAGTCATCACCAAGTCAGATCAACAACTTAAGTATAACTGATTTTAAGTCAAAATAGCAAGATTGGAAGGGTCAAAGGGTTCATCTTGCTCGTCATCAAGAGCGACATCACAAACTAATTTTTGGCTTATTTCTTATGATAGGCATAATTTTTCATCAGGGCACACCCTGGACGAATATCTCCAAAATATTACCTTTCTTTTAAGCAATATATTAAGTTTGTTACACGGCTACTATTTGTCCGCAAATGTTAAAGTAACTCGCCTGAGTCAATTTTCGTGTTCGTCTTTCCCGAATGATGATGATTAGATGTTAGCCTGGGTATCCATATCTAGTTGGAGGGAAGTTAGTTAAAGTATGTAAAGTAGGATTAAGATCTGAAAAAACCAAAAGATTATTCCCTCTCCTAGCGAGTAGTTCTGCTGTAACTAATGGTTGGGGCCGACGGGCCAAGAAAATGTTTTAGATATAAGGGGTCTACTTTGGCTAAAACGTGATCTAAATTTTATATTTAACTATTAAACAAACCTCAGAAATTCATGAATAATCAAGAAGTGCTATGTTTATATATTTTAGAAGCACAGAAATAAAGTTAGATAATCTAGGAAAACTATTTGATATATTTACTCTCACACACTTTCTCTTCTCTTCTCTTTTCTTTTTTCTCTTTCTTTTTTTTTCTTTTTTTTGTGGCAAAGAAGTGGGGGGCCCCCGGCCCTGCGCATTCGTACAAACGACAATGAATTGTTTTATTAACTTGCCGATAAATACCGAGATGTCTCACGGATGTCTCATGTCAGAAGTTCTAAGTTTCTGAGCTTAGTCACAAATTTCAAGTTTCTAAAACTTAATCAAAAATTTTAAGTTTCTGAGACCTAGTCACAAATTTTAAGTTTCTGAACCTAACTAAAATGTTAAAAGAAAAAAATTAAAATTTTGTTTCTCCATGCAGGATTCGAACCTGCATTTTAAGACTATCTCTCAATCCACTCGGCCACTGTGGCTTGCTCAATGTCTTTATTCACAACCTAATATTCCGCTTTCGAAATAGGTATCCAGGCTAGATATAAACGTAAGAATCAAGGCTAACCTTATCAATGATATTATTGATAAGAAATGGAAGTGAGACATCTCGGTATTTATCGGAATCTGTTTTATTGTGTACGTAAATAACTGTTAGTTAACATAAATTTTATTCCTTACATTACCCTTAACACGCCCCTGTGTGAGTTTGATAGTACCTATCGAAACTAAATCGAAATCATTCTTTTCCTCTTTAATATACTCCTACGCTTTTATTTCGTAAGAAAAGTTTCGAAAGATTAAATCTTTTACGTTCAAATGCAACAGTTATATAATGCAAATGGGACTCTTTGAAAAAGATATCCATCAAAAGTTAAAAAGTTTATGTACAAACGCATGTAATTTCTTTTTATATTCGACACCTACGAAATCACTGCATTCTGATAACAATCTTTTATTTGGTTTGTAATTTTTCCTCAGCTTTCTTACATTTCGATATTATTATTCACTTAAAAGATGCTTTTCGGGAGAAAGTTTATCGTTGGATTTTAGATTCGTTGGTTTTAAGGGTCAGATAGTTCAGAAAAGTTACTAAAGTCTGTTTTTAATTCATTGCACTAATTTTTCAAACTAATGTAACTTCTTAAATATTTCATTAAAATCAATAAATTTTGTATCGTTAGAAAGATTTCTAAGAGTGAAACAATTCCTAAACTTTGCATATTGCAAATTAAGTGGAAGAAAATGAAGAAGAAAAAAACTTTTTAAGCTGAAACACGTGGATGTGAAAAAAACTTAAGTTACTTATGTTAAGTTATTGTGATCAAAAGTTTAGAGGTAATTTTCACCAAAAAAGGGCAAAAATGTTTTTTAGCGAAAAAATTTCAGTTATAGGTTTCCATTGAAGAAAGATTTTTGAAAACTTTTTTCATATTTGAAACTGCAAAAGTTCAGGTTTCACTCATTAAAAATCCAAACATTGACCTTTTTTCAGTAAAAAGTTTATTTTTTTCTTTAGCTTCATTTCTTCTTTCTTCAAATTCAAACTTTTGAAAATTGTTCCACTCTTGAAAATCTTTCCAACGACACCAAATTTATTGATTTTTATGAGCTATTTAAAAAGTTACATTAGTTTGAAAAATTAGTGCAATGAATTGATAAACAGACTTTAGTTCGTGCCTGATCCTCGCCTACTAAGCGATTGAGTAGCACATTGTATGTAATTTGATCTATGTGGTAAGCAAGGATGGGAGAGGGTTAGAGGGGCGTTCCACATAAGCACTTGATCTCCCACGTGTTAACCGTATTCGATTCCCTAGTTACTCTCTGATATCAAAAATAGGTCTACTTCTCCCTGCTACTTATTGACTTACTTGATGAATTTCCTTTCGTGTGTTATGGAGTAATGTTGAAGGAAGTTAAGGGGTTGACAGGAGACCATGGTAGTTGCAAGTTAATCTTTTTAATCCTTTTACAGATTTAAATTTCAATTATTTCTTGGGGGACTACGGTGGCTGAAGTCCCAACCCGGAATAAATTTTGGTCAGCAATAGATTTACTTTTAACCACTTCTCTGCCGGGAATTTTCAACATTTTTGGAATCTTTGGAGATAGTCTATTTCCTAACCGGGGACCGCTCCCTGGTGCATGGGTCACGGAGCTCCTAGGTCACTACCCAGGCACTTAATTGGTTAACCAAGTAACCATTTGTTGATTAACTGAGGTGAATTTTTGCTCAAAGAGTGAAGATTGTTATTCTCAAGCTATCTAGATGTCCGAAAAATCAAAACATTGTCCCCATTCCTCCATTATTCATTTTCAGTCAGAAGGATCTTGTAAGGGGTATTTAGTAAAATCAGCTGTATGACAAGAGAAACTGTCCTAGCAGAGCATTGTCATTTATGTTAATTTGTATTTAAAACAGTGCATTTTTCGGCAATGTAGGAGCTCTAAATTTCAAATATTTTTGCCCCTCAGGCCCAACCACAGTTTCCCTGTAGGTGAGTCTAACTAGAGTGCGCCTACCTACATCAAAATTCCTATAAGGCTCTTCAATGTTCTATGGCAATTACGGTCATGTTAAACGAAACGGGGAGATCGTGCTTAATTTCATCTTTGGTCCACTTCGAACATTGCAGTTCATTGCCAATTAATAGCAATTAAATGTCCATTGCAAATTATTGTTAACTTATTGCGGTTCCTTGTTAATTCATTGTGATTCATTTTTAGTTTTTTTCTATCTTTATGATGGAAATAAACACTAACGAAAAAAAGTACAAATATTCAAAAAGATAGATTCGGTCCCTACTCCCGCAAGGCACGCGTGGTGATATCGCCAGGAGCAGGGAGCAACACGTAAAAAAAATAATACAAGGTCTGTAACTAAAGAAACAAAATAACAATACAATTAAAAAAAAAGAATACGAGTTTCATTCAAATAGAGGTCCACTGAACCGATTTGTCCCCAATATGAATTCGATTGTAGCATTTAAAATCTAGTGATTCACGACATCTGTGAGATTTGGATCACCATACAAAAGAAATCTATAAAAATAAAAATATTTAGCCCATGAAGGTTGTCAACTAGTCTAAGTCTTTCCCCTTTATAAGTAGAGCAATGCAGTAGGTTAGTGATTTCAATGAAGTGAATTAGTTCGACAGGTACAAAATGGTCAAGAGTGTCTTGAAAGCTGTGCCTGAATTTGTGCTCTCGTAGGTGACTGAACCCAACCCTTAATCGAGTGAGTAAGATAAAACCACTGTGGTTTTTAACCTTGTAAGTTGGTGCAGGTTTTGGTCTAAAAAACTCTTATACGCATATCCAGCCTGTTCCACTGTGCTATACAATATGGAAAGAAAGAGTTACGGTAACACTCAGTACAAACATTTAGCGGATAAATGGGAGGTCTAGATCTAAGATTTCCGTAAGCTATATTCTGAGTTGGTATATAATCAAGCAGATATTGAGAAAAAAATCCATTAAGAATTTTGTAGAAAGAAGAAATTCTTCTACAAAAACGCCTGTCAACAAGAATTTTAAGACCAAGCTCAGAATATAATTTTTCTCTACACGTACCGCGAAAACAACCTGTTATACCCAAAACAGGCGTTATATTGAACTGATTCAAGCTTCTGCACAAAAGAGGCATTGCCTGGGTAGTCGTGTATGATATCACCATAGTCTAAATGAGGCCTAAAAAAGGCCTTGTAAATGTTCAAAAGAACATCTCAAGACAAAAATTTACGAAGCATATTGACAAGGCCTATGCCTTTGTTTGCTTTTAGAATCTTCTTATGTCCAAAGGTTAGCTTATTGTCTAGAATAAGGCCTAAGTGCTTGTGCATTTTACTACCAACAATGTTCACGTTGTTAAAGGAGAGAACAGGAGCATTAACCTGAGCCACTTTTGTCGAAAAATGAACTTCCACCGCCTGTTTGGAGGAGTCAGGATTAAATGACATATTCCATTGAAAAGCCAACTCTTACCCCCCTGAGCTTTCAAATTGATCAATAACAAGCGAGAATAAAGAAGTTTCACCAGCAAAGATCTTTGCTAAGTTGTCAGGAAGGTCATAATTTATATAAATAAGAAAACAAACAGAGGACCTAGAATAGAACCCTAAGGTACCTATGACAAGGGTCAATGTACTCTCAATCTGAGGTCTGGCCGTTTAGGACAACTTTCTGCTGTCTTTCAGATAAAAAACTACGAATTAGAGAGAGAAGACCACCAGATACGATTTCAGTTTAAATATCAAACCTCGTGCCAAACTCTGTCGAAATCTTTTGATATATCCAAGAAAACACCACGAGTGTCTAGAGATGGATTGACATCAAAACCTTTAAAAATTCCATGCGTTATGGACAACAACTGAGGTATACAAGAATCTTTCTTTCGAAAGCCAGATTGACATGGAGAAAACAAACCAAGGGTCTTCAAATTAGTTGTACAGTGTATCATAGTTCACATTCAATGCTCGGATAGGTGCAAGAACTTTAGTCTCGTCAAATTCACACGGTCTAAGTGATGATTTGTAAGGAAAATATCACGGGGTAATATACTCCTTGTGTCAATTACATCACACTGTTTTACAAAATAATTATTGAAAATATTGGCTTTTTCAAAAACATCCGTAACAAGGATGTTCCTGCCATTTCGAATTGGAGGATCTTTGGTGCTTTCTGCTTGTGAAGGAACTGATTCAGAGTAGACTAGTATTTGGATCACTTAGAGTGTTGCCAAGTCTAATAAGGTAACTTTCTTTGGCATCTTTAATAACTGTCGAAGAGAGTTGAGGTCGTTTACAGTACGACCATTTTTTACATATCTCCTGTAAATCTTAGCTTCTCAACGATCATTCTCTTTATCTCAGGTGTCATCCATAACGCATCTTTATTCCTGATCGTGATGACTTTGTTAGGCACTATTGTAGAGAAATATCAAAATAGAAAACATTCAAAATACAATTAGACAAGAATGACACCTTTTCATCTACACTTAACTCCTCAAAAGACCTATCCCAATCCACACTACATATAGCTCGTTTGATATTCTGATGATCTGCTCTTTTAAAATCCCAAATTCTCCGTTTTACGCAGGAGGAAGAGGTGTTTTGAAGTCGATTTTGGCATAAACAACCTGACGGTGGCAATTAAGATTAAGTGTAGGCAAAACTCCTGAATCCAAAACAAAGTTTATTACTGAAGAAAAAATAAGATATTGCTAACCTACAATCATCATCCTCAATTGAAGAGTCGTTTCGCTTAAGCAACAAATATCGAATTTGTGAACGCCTAAAAAAGCAGAAAGTTGGGCAATTTTGGAAAAACTATCAACCCAAACGCTGTTCAGATTCCACTGGTAGACAGACAAAGTATTCCTATATCCACTCTTGAAACCAGGGTTGAGTTCAACGTCCCACGATAAGACTATGAAAACAAGGCTAAAAAGAGCATAGAAAAATTGAAAAAAACTCTCATGAAACTTTTGGATTTAGCACTAATGGAATTTAAAAACAGAAACAAAAATACCAGTGAAAACTCCACGCTACAATTGTAGACATTATTAAACAAACAAAACGAATTAATCTATGCACGCTCTATACTGCTTACACCCATTACAAAATGTGTATGACAACCTCCACAAGTAAAACATGCTATTATGAATGAAACTCAATAATGTAAAAAGCTACCATACAGTGTGTCCTGAAAAAAAACGGAACCTAAACTTTATGCAACTATATCTTTTGAAGTTCATAGCTAAAAAATGCCATTTTTATACCAGAAAGAAGAACATTTTATGCTCTTTTCAATTATGTAATGCAATGAGACCAACAATGGACAATATTTTATGGGCTTCTTGTATATCTTTATCTGCATCTACGACTATTCCAATATCATTCAAAATGTTACATACCTCTGCCTCGATGTTTTCGTTTGAAATTGTTGATGAATTCCACGTACGTCTAAGCATTCCCTTCTGCGGTACTGCTCTGCTTTCAATAAGTTGGCCTCCAAAGTTTTAATCCTTCTCACCACCGGCTATGATGTGTTTTGAGAAACTAAGTTAATTGACTGAATTTCGTTTATTTTTGCTTCCAAATCATTAATCTTGTTTGTCAGAACTACCAGTTGATCTGTTACTGTTTGACTCTGTAGTATCATCTTTACTAAATCAGCTTTTTTTAGCTGGTTTAAGTCGTTTTCTGAATATATGATTCTCTATAACACGTTGCAGTTACACCCTTTTGATAAATCAATCAGTTCGACACCTCGACGTGTCACGTAAATGGGACATTTTTAGTTCATTGAAATTTATTGTTAGTTCATTGCAATTCATTTTTAGTTCATTGCAATTCATCGTTAGTTCATTGTGGTTCATCGTTAGTTCATTTCGATTGATTGTTAGTTCATTGCAATTCATTGTTAGTTCATTGCGATTGATTGTTCGCTCATTGCAATTCATTTTTAGTTCAGTGAAGTTCATTGTTAATTCATTGTGATGCATTGTTAGTTCATTGCGATTGATTTTTAGTTCATTGCGATTCATTGTTAGTTCATTGTCATTCATTGTTAGTTCATTGCGATTCATTGTTAGTTCATGATAATGCATTATTGCCATTGAAATCAACTTGCCCATCTATTCACGCAATACAGGGGCCGCGGAACTAATTTTTCTTTAGGGGGGCTGGAAGTTATAAACGAGGCAAGATCATTGTTTTTAATTATAGTCAATTTGAAAGGACCATAATTGAAAAAAATATTATGGGGGGGGGGGGGGAGGGGTTTATTGCCCCCCCCCCCCCCCCCGCCGTTAATCCCCCCCCCCCAGCCCCTGGCTCCGCAGCCCCTGCAATAATTAGAAATTAGTACTATTTTTTCATGTAGAAGAAATTTTGCATCCAGAAATGTCTATTCAAAATATCCTTGTAGCCATCCACTTTCCATCACGAAATTTGTAGTTATTTTGAAAATGTATACAAGTTAATTGCTTGCTTGCATATAACAGTTTTCGGTCCTTTATTTAAAACTAATTATTTTATCAATCAATTCCTAATATTATGTTTAATTTGCAAAACACAGGAAATAGGAATATGTCAATCACGACTCATTATAGGTCAAGTTTCATATGTGGTTTTGCTAGAAACCAGTGCAGGAAATTATTTTCGGAAGAAGGAAAAACTTTTCCAAATTTAGCTTTGATTGTCTCCCTAGAATTAGCTTTGTAAGTTGATGATAACTCTCTAGAAAATAAAGTTCTTACACTAGATATTGCTTTGATCCTAAAATAATTCTGGGTTTGTAAATGTCTAATTGTGTTCCTGGCCAATCATTCGAAATTTTAAAGTGTTTTGCTGAAAACAAAGGACAAAAGTTTTCAGTAATAAAAACCTAACTATTACATGCTAAAAAATTCACGATTTAATAGCCTGACCATAATATTCTTTGATAATAGCCTATTGACGTGATCAGAGGTCGCAATTCTAGGAAAATGTAATTAGGGATAATTGGACGTAGTGAGAAAGATGTCAATACTTAAAATAAACAAGTACCAGCACGCATGTACAATAGGAAATCTTCCTCCTCATTAGCGGCTAGTTCTGTAGGAAAATTTATGGACCTGGTTGGATACACGTTTTGTCAATAAAGTGAGAGTTTGCTCGTCCGTATGTAAGTATGGTCAAATTACTTACTAGCACATCCTTTTTGTCATTATTGTTTGTGCTAAAGCAAAAAACAAAGCAAAAAGTTGAATTGGGTATTTTTTTTAAAAACCCTGGGCTATTTGGGCAAACTTATTTCGGATTTACAAGATTTTTAAGAATATTTTTACATCACTATTAATAAAAACTGTTGTTCTTACTTTTGCAAAAGTTTTTCTAAAAAAAGTCTTATCGATCCAAAGCCCAGTGACACTGACCCATGATAGAGACGACCTGGCATTGCATAAATTTACGTTCAAATTTGAACTACGTACAGACTATACACCGCTATGTCTTGGAGGTCTATAATTTGGAACGCTTGATAATAGGCCAAAAAACTCTTTTAAGAGAACATAAAAAAGTTCCTTTTGATTAAAAACTAGATTTGTCTTTTTATTTTCTAGAGGGCTGAACGTTTGAGGAGTATCTCTGAAAATTAGGACGTTTACAAAAAAAGATGGAAAACTCTAAAATAAATATATACTTAATTTTGTGATATTTCAGGAAGTGAGATAACTAATTTCTTTCTCTATCTCTCATATGTAAACGCTATCTACCCAACTCAATATTCATTATGAACAGCTTCTTCAATTATTTCTACCCATTTGTTACATCCTTTCTCATGGAAATTACAATTTTTTGGTGATTAATAAATTCGATCCAACCTTTCATTACATTTTTGTTAAACTTCAGGAGAATATCACACTTGTGAAAATCATTTTAAGCTTTTTCTAAATTTCTAGTAGAAACTCGTTTTTAATATTTTTCTATATTTCAAGTAGAACTTCCCTTATATCGTTGTGTGAAAGGCCTAAAATTTTCCTTAATTAATATCATTTTACGAAAGCATTTGAATATATGCGTTGATATAAAAACTTAGAAATAATTTAGACATTTAATTATAGTAAATACTCACCCTATCAGTAAATAAAACATCCATACAAATATTTTCTCACTTAGCATTAACTTTATACCCAACTTTGTAATAATTTTTACCTCACTTTGTAATAATAGGAAAAATACCAAGACACATTAAAACAGGTAAATATCGAGGATAGTTAAATACAACTTCACTTTCCGCTGGCATATCTTACACTTTAAAATCCTAGAATAAATTAGGTTAGGCTGAAAAAATTTAATTTAAGATAATATGTGTAAAGTATGACAAAATTAATACAAAGTGAGACAACTTTTATTATTGGAAACTTAGGCAAAGATGAATAAAAAAGTAAGGCTGCTCTAAAATTACAGATGTTCAAAGATCAAGAAAACATTATTACAAAGTGGGGCAGGTATTACAAAGTGAGACAATTATTAAAGAAGGGGGACAAAGCAAGCAGTAAAAAGGCAAGTAAGCATAAATCATTATTTCACACATCAAAACATTAATACAATAATACATGATGCACTTACACAAGTGGGGTAAACATCAATACAAAGTGGAGGAGTAAGTATTATAAAGTGGAGAATAACAATTGATTTTGTAATAAATTAAGACTACTACATCGATTGGAACAACGACAGGTGATTGGTGAAGAACAGGGAAGAACTTGCAAAGCAAAAACGGTTAGAGCAGGGTTAATTCCTTGGTCAAAATTAGTAATTTCAGTGCTTTTTGTGTTGATAAAAACAACAAGGTCAAGTAATTTTTTACTTTTTAATCAAACGGACTAATATTTAAATTGTCCCTGTGTTAGGTACTAAAAGCTGAAAGAAATATATCCATATTGTGTTATATCAATCAATATTGTGTTAATTGGACTTTTTTCACTTTTGGAGCTACTTAGTCAAACCAATAACCTCTTAGCTCCAGCTAACCTTTTTCCTATTTTAGATATCTTCTTTATCATGTCTGCTACTTCTTTATTCCTCTACTGATTTTGTTGAGCGTTTGCTTGAGTTGTGTTACCTCACTGTTTTCGTGATTGACTAGTATTCAACTTTTTTATTGAGGGAGGGGGGGACTTTGGGGACTACCTTCACCTATTTAAGATTCTATCTTTCACAAAACTGAGTTTTCTACAAAAATTATTGTCATCTAACTACATAACTCTTTTGATAAAAAAATATCTTTCATACTTACCAAATTCTTGTTTGTGTATCACAAACTTTTACATTTGTCGATTCTTCTCTCATCACTGGGTAATAGGGATGATTTCAACTCATTATATACATAATATTGTTTGTACTTGGTTATTTATTGAGATCTTGCCTATTTTCAAAATTTCAGGAAACATTCCTTCCTCCGACTTTGCTATTTCCTATCTCGTCAAAATATCCAAAGTAACTTGTGATCAGTGACCATCTTCCTGCATTCGCATCTTATATTATTAAATCAAGTGTTATATTCGTTGGTGAAGATTTATCAACTTCATCTTATTCCACTTGGCATTTCGAATCATCTTCTTTTAGATATAGCAACAGCAATACACAAGTTATGATAAACTTCAGCTGTTTTGAGACTTCTTGGTTCGCTCGATCAAGATTTTTGTTCTTCACTATAGTCTAATGAACGTAAGAATAGCTAGACGACGATAAAATATGCTAGGTGTAGCAGAGAGTGACTAAGAGGGTAATATCAAAAACCTTAACTTGCATCATTTCAAGTCATTTTAGCCAACCTTGCAACTGTCAATCTAATTTACTCTCCGAAAAGCTAAATTTGTTCATGTATTTTAAAGCTGGTATCATTCAAGGTTGCGATTATTTTGGAAATTTTAAGTATAAATAAATCAAAAAACACATCTAGTTTGAAGATAAAAAGGATTATCAGAAGCTTCAAGCTTCTAAGGTTTTGGTTTTGCAAAAGATGCTGCTAGCAAGTATAAAAAATAAAGTATAATAGCAATAAAAACAAGATAAACTGCACAATAACTTTCAGCAGCTCCCTGTTGTTTACAATCAACAAGTTGACACGTGTCGTACAACCATTGGTTAATGAGAAAGAGGCTGCGCAAATGGATGAAAGCGCATCTAGATTGTTTATTTACTGTACCATAATGTCATCATAAAAATGTCTCAAAAAATTCCAATATTTGCCCAATTGATATAATTTGTAAAAGTCATTCAAAATATAATGATGCTTTTGTTGGAATGTCAATCAAAATTGTAGTTGCTTCGCAATGAAAAAAGATCATCCGGAAAATCTATTTTGTGGGTAGGTCTTTGTTGATTTCTCTTGTTATTTACACATCAACTGTGCGTGCTTTGTCCAGTTTTGAAAAATAAAAGTCGACTTTTGAATGTTGTAAAACAAAGACTTAACGAAGGTTGTACCACGGTTAGTAACAATCTTTCTCCAACGACTTCGTAGCGCTGAGGGTGTCCTGTTATAACAACCATTGACCTTAATAACCCATATGAAATTGCAAACAAGTGGCAACCGTATGAAGCTATATAAAACATTTTGCTTGTATTACAATAAGTACAGCCTCTGCATTGAATTAATTACTTTGGCAAAAGAATAACGGGAAGGTACAAAACGCATAATGCATAATGCATAATACATAATTCTTAATAGTCAAAATATCTCAACAACTAAATACGCTTAGAATTTCAAATTTTGACCAACACTTTGTAATGTCAATGTGAGTTGATCTTGAATATTTCAGTTCTGCCACTTGTCTGGTTGGTATTTTACAGACCAAAAACAGTTTTTTAATTTCTGTTCTGTAAAATACATATTGTCATATGATATTTTCATGTTTCGTTAGTTTTTATGTTATCTACATACCATCAACAATTTCATGCCAAAACAATTAGTTATTGAGAATTTAAGGCTTTGTTCTGTAAATTATATTGTAAGCGATTGACATTACAAAGTGTTGTTCAAAATTTGAAAGTCCTTAGCATATGTAGTTGCTGAGATATTTTGATTGTTATGCATTATGCATTATATATGCGTTTTGTACCTGCCCAAAAAGAATAACTCAAGGAAAATATCACCGGTAGAAGTACCACAAATACTTCCGGTCATATCTTGGCGAATTTTTGTTTCATCTGTTTTTTTCTGAGGACGCTGAGATGGGGGTGTCAAATCTCGTGTCTCATACATTAACATAACCAGAAAACTCTGACTTTTCAAAATAGTATTTAACAGCAGTAAGGCGCTAGGGAAAAGTTACCACGGAATTATGTGCTCATATATCTTGATTGGTTCATGTAACAACTAAGAATTATTGTGCAAGAAAAATTTGATTGGGTTTCAAGTTTGAATTCATAAACATAAACTTATATTAAATATAAGTTTATGTTCATGAATTTGACTGTTGGTATTAGGTTGTCTTTTTCTTGGCTCTTACTTTCCATCATCTAAGATTAGTTTTTAAAAATAGGGGAAGTACTGTTTTAATCTTGTAATGTTGTAACTCCTTTGTCTATGAGATTACAATTGCATAAATTGTTCTAAATCGGGAGAAGTCACTAAATGTGGTGTTTTTGTCTTCCTTGGTCTCTATATTCTAAGGAGCGTACCTTCAAAATCATCCTGAGGGTTCACTATTCACAAATTTTGGATGACAATTTATATCTCATAAAACAGTATCGAATTTTTCTATTGAGTATACTAACTGAGTTATAGCAAAGTTCATACTTTTTTATGAGATTTGTTATTCAAAATTGACAATAAGTGACAATAACCGACAAAAAGGTCAAAAAGCCAATTTTCAAATGATCTCTTTATCCGAGCAACTAGCTAAGCAAGCACAGTGAGCGATATCAAAGTAAGCGAATGAGAACTAGGCCTTGGGACCGAGGCTGGTTGCTTATCACATATTCTTGAACCCGACTTTTCAACATATAGAACAAATGCCACATATTTAGAAGAAAAAAAACATGTTACGTAGAACAACCATCTTAATTGACATAATTCAAGTTCACGTCAGCGATGGCGGACCACCAAATGTCTTCCATGTAAGACTCTGAAAAAGTACAGACACACTTTGTTTCAATCGATCCTGATTAGCTGAGACAGGTTTAAACTTTTCTTAGTGATACAATGAGTTGGTTGGTTGAATTTATGAGAAAAAGTCCTCGGGTTATTCCAGCATTACACATATTGTAATCTTAATTGCACTGAATTATATTCTTGTTAATTAACTAAACTAATCACTTTTTAGAAAAAAAAAACTAACGGCAATTACGTAGGTAGGCAGTAAAGCTATTAGAATCTATCAATTTCTAAGAAATCTATTGTTATGAACAGCTAGGATGACAGTAAGGAGAAGAGAGAGACATAGTTTGAGCATAGCATCATCGCTGATGACATCTTGTTGAGGAGGCAGTTCTCGGTATTCTACAAATTCAGGATCGTAGCAATTTTCCTGGATTTTCTTCAGTTACTGTGAAAAATTATTATTCGGAGAAAGATAGTTGTTTACCACAAAATAAACAGTTGATTAGATCGACTGTGGCTTCGCCGGTGTTTATATTTAGCATATTGATTAATGAATGACTTTCGTCCAGACCTTTTCAGCTCTATTACACACATTTGTTTGATAAGAGCAAACAATATAAGAACATATAAGTCCTCTAGGGTGACAATTCTCTACTATATTAAGCGCATGGACTTCTTCAAACATCACTTTTTCCAGAAAGTTAAACACCAAATTTTTAAAGACCTACAAACACATTTCTGAATTTTCCCGTTTAACAGCTAACAACAGTTTTGAAGTTTGATGTTGATATATCGTTCTTTATTTGCGTCTCAAAGCCTAACGTTATTGTAAACATCGTTTTTTGCGTTTTTGTGTATCAACAATCCTAAACATCGTTTTTATGTATCGATAATCCTAAACATCGTTTATGTGTATCAACAATTCTAAATATCGTTTTTATGTATCAACAATCCTAAACATCGTTTTTGTGTATCAACAATTCTAAACATCGTTTTTATGTATCAACAATCCTAAACATCGTTTTAATGTATCAACAATCCTAAACATTGTTTTTATGTATCAACAATCCTAAACATCGTTTTTATGTATCAACAATTCTAAATATCGTTTTAATGTATCAACAATCCTAAACATTGTTTTTATGTATCAACAATCCTAAACATCGTTTTTATGTATCAACAATTCTAAATATCGTTTTAATGTATCAACAATCCTAAACATTGTTTTTATGTATCAACAATCCTAAACATATTTTTTATGTATCCATAATCCTAAACATCGTTTTTATGTATCGATAATCCTAAACATCGTTTTTATGTATCAACAATCCTAAACATGGTTTTTGTGTATCATCCTAAACATTGTTTTTTACTGTTTTTGTCCATGGGAACCATAAGGGTAAAATTTCCGCCTATTCAATAACAAACTTTAAAAAGTACAGATTCGTATTGGACTGTTTTTAAAGGTATTCTAAAACT
>JAUBWS010110077.1:0-10143 GCA_032270445.1 Darlingtonia californica
CAAGAAGATAAGGTAAAGTAAGCTTTAAATGTAAAACTTATGGAAATAGATACTAACTTTCAAAAAATTATGGTTTTATGACACTTCAAGGATATAACTCGAAAGTGCACCACAAACTTTTCAAAAAAATGAAGTCTGGACGAAAGCTTCCCTAATACTATGATTATTTTCCAATATTGCTGAGGTTTGACAGACATTATTTTTATTCAAAAGATCATAGTAGTGAACAGTAAATGGTTATTTGAGAGTTTTGATTTTCCATAAAATTGCATATTTAAAAAAGTACTGGATGGCATTGTCTCTCTTTTTTTTAAAATTGATAAGTCTACCGCCCCTCTAACATACAATGAAAACGGTAAATTGTTATCAATCTTTTGTCTGAAATATGTAATTCTAGTTCCATCAGCTCCACCAAGCAATTTCTCCGTATATGATGTCACACCTGAATCCATTGGTTTACAATGGAATAGAATTATGTACCTTTCAACACATGGCATCATGAGAAGATACATCGTCAGTTGTGCCGGAACTTTGGCAAACGGATCTGTTCATGCCACTGGCCCGCATGTTGTCCAATACAATGATCTGAAATACTCATTTACGTTGAATGTGACTTACCTGTTTCCAAATACTATTTACAGCTTCACATTAAAAGGATGCACCACTCCTGGCTGTGGCCCACCAACAGTTGTTGCCTTCCGTACTCTGGAAATGGGTAAAGTTAAAACTTTTCTTCTTTTTGTAATTATTTAAAGTCAGAAAAATTATGTCAGCAAGTAAATCAATGACGTGTATGCTTTGGTTACTTGAAGCAGCTTATAACAAATTCTTTTACTTATCTAACAGAACAGACCCGGAAAGTAAAACAATCGTTGATATAAAATCATTAATACATTTATATCATCCCCTCCTAATTTTCTCAGCCTTGCGTGCTTCTAGACCTGAAAGGGTAGTGATTATTTTAATAATTTACTGGAATTTATTGAAACCCATTATAAATATCTGGTGTCCAATAACATATTATATTGTTTGGAAGATACAATGAAGATAAAATAATACAATTCGTAGAGATAGGTTTCAGCGTCTGCGTTGGTTTTATAATGAATGTAACTAATTCCTTACCTTGATTTATTTATACTAAAAAAGCTCTAAAGAATATAGAAGAACAATTTTACTTTGATCTGATATATGAAATCACCATTCTGTAACTTTAGCAATTTGTTGTCTATCCAACTTTTCTGTTTTTCTAGAACCTACTGGCTACCCTTCGATTGTGACAAATAACAACAATGTTGTTTTGGAGAAACTGTCTTTGCAATGGTCAGATATTGAACCTATGGAAAAGCGAGGTGAAATCAACCAATACTACATCTGGTATCAAAAGATTAATCATGCATGGGATGTAGTGGACTCTTTACCCTACTACCAAATCGTGGAAGTCACGGCAAAAATCTCAAATTTGATTCTAGTAAATGAGACCATTGATGATAGATTAATGAAAACACCGATTTTACCGCCTTCAAATACTTGGGAGGTTGACGGTCAAACTTTCTATTCCACGCTGTTGCATGGACTTGAGAATTATACCGATTATATGGTTCGAATTGCAGGAAACACAAAAGCTGGTCTTGGACCGTTTAGCGGAAATGTTACATACAGAACACCAGAAAATGGTAGGTTTTTGTCCATAAAATTTCATAGCATTCTTTAAGTTTTTTTGCTCAGAAGAAGTTGCTCGGTAAAGAAGCTTTCCCTTTGGCAAATTTTTTATCGGAGGAAATCTTAGTCTATCAAACATACCGCTCCGGGCATTTTGCCCTACTCCTGGTCTATAGGCTAACGTCCAAAACCAAGTAAGTTAAAATTGCAAAATAAGGAGCATGCGCAGTAGCTTTTTCTACCATAACAATATCACCAAAACAACATGGGAAAAGAGTCAATCACGTCGCTTTGTTACGCGCACTATTAACCAATCAGCGTATCTATTTTTAACAATCGAAGTTTAATGTTTATAGTTTCCAGACTCCTAACTTACTCGGTCATGGACGTTAGTCGATAGACCAAGAGTAGGGCAAAAAAGCCCCGAACGGTTTATCGGACAGATTAAGGAAATCTATACTCGACTTCAATCTTGCATGTTTATCGCGCCTACTCGAAATTGTAAAATAAGAAAGAATGTAAAGAAAAATCCGTAAATTAAAGTGAATCAGGTAGTGTCTTATTTCTAGAAATTTACGCACGAGAATTTAATGAAGCATCCATTCAAAAGTATGCCGAACAAGTCCGGAAGAGAAAAAAGCCATTAAAATGTGAATTTACATTATCCATATGCAAAGAAAATGACACTTTAAAGACTTTTTATCTTTCCTGGCTTGTCCGACATACATTTGGTCCGCTACTGATATTAATTCATTTTAGCTAGTAAATGATTATTTTTACTTCTCTTCCAGTACCTAGTCTAGCTCCAGAGGTCAATCATACAGGTTTTTTGACATCTCGTGCAGTGTACATACAGTATTCACCAATAGAGAGAAAACACCACCAAGGTGTTTTGCTTGGATACATAGCATACTACCTACATTCTGACCACATCCAAGAATGTCTGGACACAAATGGATTCGATAACTGCTCTGGTAGAATGGAATCGGTCAATACAACGGTCGATAATGTTGTAATTGAAATCATTGGATTGTATCCAGGAACGAATTACAGCATATGTGTTACTGGATATACAGTTGCTGGCTTAGGACCAGTCAATTGCACATGGGCAAGAACGGACGACGCAAGTGGGTTTTTTTTTGTTTTTTTTGCATTTCAAGTTTCCTTGTTGGATATCGTAAATTTTGTAAATGAATTGCAATGTCTTAGAATAAACGCAACTTAGTCTTAAATGTGAAAATGTGTGACATATTTCCGAAAATTGTGGTTGTTTTCTAGCTAAAAACTTCTTGTACATTAAAGTGAGTTTTTTAATTAATTGCACTTTAAACTGATTCTTTAAATACTGGTATTGTTGGATAGATTTGACAGATTTCTGAGAATGTAACACAATGTAAAATTTTCACTTAATATAGAAGGAAGATGAAGAAAAAAGATTGCATTTTTACTGAAAAATGAAAAATAGGAAATGAATTTTTCGTTATAGAAAGTTAAATTTTTTGCAATGTGAAAAAGTCAAACTTTCTTTCAATACAAAAGTATGACTAAACATTTTCCAGGTTAAAACCCCCATTTTTGTTCTTTTTTTATGAAATTTAACCCCCAAACTTTCAATGTTTTTAAGAATTAGTGCAGAAGTAAATTGAAAATCAAAGGTGTAACAATTTGGACAATCACGAAAATAGAATTGCAAAGATTCTTGCTACGGTCATGAGAACTAATGTAAAATTGTATTTCTTGTTTTCTTTTTCAAATTGAAAGCTCATGGGAATTGGTCAGATTGGTCGGAGTGGGGATATTGTGATCGTTCATGTGGTGGAGGTATAATGATGAAGTATCGATGGTGCACTGATCCTGTTCCAGATAACGGGGGTGATTATTGTGTTGGTTCACCTAATATAACAAAACCATGCAACGATTTCAAATGCCCAGGTAAATTCAATTTCTATCAGTTTTGAAATAAGAAAAAAGAAATAACGCTAAGAAATAATGATTCAAATACTTTGGATACTTTTATATGTAGATGGTTAGTGCATCTATTCTTTTCATTGGCCCGTTTTGTTATCATGAAGTTTTGTCTGACTGTGATCAGCTTTTGAAGACCCGTAAAATATTTTATAATTATCTCATTTAACAATCAATTATCACACACTTTTCATAAAAGTTAGTGTAGGGGAGACTTCTTTGGAGAGAAACGTTGCTCCAAAACTCTATCCAAATCGTAAAATATGGAGCATGCGCAGTAGCTAACAGACAGAACAAAAGAATCATCGCAACAAGAAGAAAAAGAGCCAATCACTGTGCTTTGTTTTCCACTATTAAGTCATCAGCGTAAACTTTTACATAATTCAAAATTCTATTTTTATAAATATAGAATAGGTTCCACTAATAAATTAAAATTTCAAGGTTCAATTGGAAACTACTGATTTTAAACGTATGCCGATAGACCATAAATATTAGACTATAAATATCCCCGTATTATATAATAGATTACTTTCTTGGTTATTCTTCAATCAACTGCGAAGAAACATGTAAGCAGGTTCACGAAGACTTTAGATGTGCTCCAGCTTTTCACCCAGGAAGTGTACCAGTTGCAGGACCATTACGTGACCCTCAAGATGATACTAAATTCTACGATCAGATTTCTTGTTTTGTAAGACCAAAAGTCGTATCTAACTATGCTAAACCCTCACATCCATCGTATGATGTCAAAAAAAGATTATGTGAAGGCTACAATGATGTCCCTTCCAAAATAAAATGCAGTGGAAAGGTAACAGCAGACAAAAGAAGACTGTGTTTTTGTGTAAACAAAGGTAAGGCGCTGACAATTTTTGTATTATTATCGTAAATCCTTGAAAAAGCGCCCCTTCGAATAAGCACCTACCTTATCGGGAAAACTATTGAATAGGTGTCCCCTTCGAATTTAAGCACCCACCTCCCCAACCTTATAAGAAACGGGAACTTGACCTCAAAAAACAAGTTTTTGAGATATAAGTTCTAATCTTACAGGAAGGCGGAAGGTAGTTAGTCAAAAAAAAGCAGAAATAAACAACAGAGTTTGCTCTAGTTTTCATTCTTGTCAGTCTTTATTTCATTTTTCTCATTGTATCGAAACTGATTAAACACATCTATGTCGACTATCTTTGTTATAACGCTTTTTTTGCTGAATTGTTTTGACATTTATTAAAATCAACTAAGCGTCCCGCTCAAATAAGTCACCGCCCATTAGGGTCATCAATTTCCACTCTGTTTTTTTTAACAAGCATACTGTAAATTTGGGCTATTGTTCAATATGAT
Source organism: Darlingtonia californica (assembly GCA_032270445.1). Lineage (NCBI taxonomy): Eukaryota > Viridiplantae > Streptophyta > Magnoliopsida > Ericales > Sarraceniaceae > Darlingtonia > Darlingtonia californica. The sequence goes on from JAUBWS010110077.1 coordinate 4,957, forward strand.
AAAGAGAGCCGTAACCCTTTTAGGTCGGAGGAAACTGAATATTTTCGAAAAAATATAACCATAAAAGTTTGGACGTTGCCTCACTTTGTAAGGCATCGTAGTTGGGGTAGGGCTGCTTGAAAGCAATTTATTTTCACTTAAAATCCAACGTATATTCAGAAAAATTGGGTTCCAAGGTCTAAAAATATGTAGCTTAAAGGTTAGTAGGTTTGATAATCGTCCTGCGTGTCACCAGACTTCCAAGAAGAAAAAAAAGTAAAAACCCTATATGGAAGAGTGTTTTTTATTAAACGGCACGCAGGATTGCGTGCCGTTTAAAAATAACAACACTCCTCCACATAGGGTTTTTCACGATTTTGCCCACTGGGTTGTTATGCTTGCTGACAAGACTCTATACTACTCATACTTATTCATTGACAATTGTTTTATTTTTACAGAGGACCTGTATTTTTTGCACTGGGGAAGATGGAGTCCATGCAGCAAATCTTGTGGTACAGGTGTATATTATCGACGGCGTGAATGTGCTGACGATGATATAGATGGCAAGAAATGCCCACCAGATAAAATGGTACAAGGAAGAGATTGTAACACCATACAATGCCCAAGTATAATGTTTTCCATTTGTTTCTTGTTATAATTTTTGTATACACGTTAATAGAGCTTTTCCTTTTTTTTGCATCAACGAAAGTGGTTTCGTGGCCGAGTGGTTAAGGCGCTGAGCTTAGAACTCAGAGGTCCCAAATTCGACGCCTGTACGATGCTTTTGTTGGTGAAAATTACCTCACTGTGATTTCCACAAGGTTCCCTGTAGGTGTTTCACAGGAAGGCCCTCATTGATAGCAGTTCAAAGAGAACTGAAGAGGCTATCCTGGGTAAATATGTTCGAAAATAAATATGTTGAAACACTAAACAAACTGTCTTTACTTTTCTCTCTATTCCGTGGGAATAAAAGCTTGTGACAGTACCTTTTGCAGATGGGTTAAAAGTTGCAAAGTTACCTTTTTCTTCCCAAAACATTCTCTGTTTTAAAGTATCCAAATTTAAAATATACCAAAAAACTAAATTCTACTTCATCAATTGTACATACAAAAAAATACAGTAAGAAAGGTTATGTTTGAACAACTTTAATTTTTATAGTTGATGGACAATGGGGAAACTGGAGTGAATGGAGTAGTTGCACTAAACCCTGTGGATTCGGAAGGATAACAAAGGTTAGAGATTGTGATAACCCTAAACCAAGTTATGGTGGCAAACCTTGTCTGTACGGTGTGTCAGAAGATTTTATTGAAGGTTGTAACGCATACCCATGTCCAGGTAAATAGCCATTCTCCAAACAAACGTTTCTGTCAGCAATTTACATCTTCATTCAGCAAAGCTTTAAATAGACCATATCGGAGATAGAAAAAATGAAAAGCATTCTGGTCGAATTGGGTTGCAAAGGGATTTGAAGTGTATTATAAGAGTAATTTCTCCTTTGGGAACGGCAATCAACTCTATTGTTTGGGGAGGCCGATCGACCATAATTCATTGCAATTTGCATAACTTCCGATTAGGTTTAATCTATATACCTTTTCTATAGTTGATTTCCATCCGTTCAACAGAAAGGATATGGCTCTCAAAGGAAATAGACGCCTATAAAACAAAATGTTCCATGGCTTTTGAAAATGCTAGTTACCTCTTATATGATATTGTTTGCTTAATTATCTATATTGCTTTCTAAATTATTCACGGACTTTTTATTCTCGTTGTTTTGTCAAAGATTTAACCAAATATGATAAATTGCAACATGAAAAGCGGCTTTTTTGAAAAAAAGAAAAGACTCTTTTGTTTAACATCGTTGTTAAACTTACTGAGTCAGCGTATTAACAGCACTGATTCTACTTAATTTCCTTTAAATACTAAATATTTGATTATTTATTTAACCTAACCACTAATGATCTGATGAAAACTGCAAGATCTTTTAGGGCAATAGGCCTTTTTATAAATTACGTAATAACAACACTTGTCTCGTTTCACTTTGAATTGTCATGGTGATCAAATCTCAAAGGCCCTAATGCATTGTTTCTATATTTATGATTCTATCATTTTTTAATTGACGGACATTAAAAATTACTTTAAAAACGAGACACACGTTGTCATTACGTAATTCATAAAAAGGTCTATTTATGCTTGATACTTGCTGGTGGTGCTTATTTTATCATTATTTCAATCATGATCATTGGGATTTTCCAGAAAAAAAACCTTATACCTTATGTTTGTTGAGGATATCGGGCGTCCAGGGGTTTGTTCACTGTCACAAATTTTGGACGTTCAGGGGTGATTCTTTGCTGAAAAAGGGATTTCAAGGGGGTTTCACTTGTGAAAATTGACAAAAGGGTGGATGTCCAGGGGGTCTCAATGTAAAAATAGGAAAAATCCAGGGGGCCGATTTACTATTTTTGGACATCCAGGGGGCCATGATATTTTTCATGTAAGTCCATATCCTCAACATAGTGTGAACAATTTATTCTGGAATAGCTCAGTATCATTTGAGGAAGCTTCACGTTTTTAAATCACTAAGATTAAAAGTTTTCTCGAAGCGACTGAAAATGTAGTCTTTACACTCGTCAACATAACATCTCTAAGATTTCAAGGAGCTAAACAGTGATTGATGGTAGTGACTTACCACTCTACTCGTAAAAATAAAGCACAAACAAAAAAGCAACATTGTTTTTTGAAACTACATCAAAATGACAACTTTCTATTTCTTGCAGTTCATGGAGGCTGGAGCATTTGGTATAATGTAGAACTGTGTACCCAACCATGCGGTGTTGGTGGGTTGCAACGTCAGCGTCGATATTGCAACAATCCAAGTCCTCTTTATGGTGGTAAATGGTGCGATGGTAGCAATGAAAAATTATTTAGTTGTAACGAACATATTGTTTGTCTAGGTAAATTTTCATTTGATTATTTAACAGAGTGATGAGTGCTCAAATTAACAATCATTAGAGTTTTCGGCATACCAGCAGATTTCCATAATGGCTCTTACTTACCTTTCTTTCCGAAAGATTAGATTCCGGACGAGTGGACAGGGAGACAGCCTTTTAAAGCAATGTTACCCGGTTCGAATCCTGCATGGTGAAACAAATTTTTAATTTTTTTCTTTTATCATTTTAGTTAGGTTCAGAAACTTAAAATTTGTGATTAGGTTTCATAAACTTGAAATTTGTGACTAGGCTCAGAAACTTCGGACGTGAATTTCTGACGTGAGACATCCGTGAGGCATCTCGGTATTTATCGGCAAGTACCTTAAATTCCCACCCGAACCTTTTGATAAAAATATCGCGATTGACAAGCCTTGCAGATTACTTCATTACGTGCTTCTGTTATAAATTCTGTAAAATACCAACCAGACAGATGGCAAAATTTTTCAAGATCGACTGACAATGACATTTCAATGTTGTTGGTCAAAATTTGACGTCCTAAGCGTATGTAGTTGCTGACATATTTTGATTATCATCCATTTTGCATTTATGCATTTTATGCATTTTGTACCTGCCAAATAAGTCATCATTTTTCTTCTATTGCAGAGCCAGTTGAGGTGACTTACACTTTGAGATTTTTGAACGAGTCATGGGATTTTCATATGGTTTACCATACATCACAACAACATCAACGTCTTGCACAAAAATTAGAACACAATGTAAGCACTACATATTTGTCTGTTGTACTTAAAGATTTGACGATGTTGTACATGAAAGTCCAGGAACACCGAAAAGCTAGCTCTAATCCATTTGTTTGTAACCCCTTGTTTCATTTCCACGTTTGCTTTTTAAAATAATGATAATACTGAGAATAAATCACACCATTGACCAAATACAATATAATTATAATTGATTGCAGCAATCAAAAAGACCAAAAGTGATTGGTCGAAATAATGACTGGCTAATCCTTCGAATGAATATATATAGTAATTTAAAATCAATCCACTTTGCCCGATGACGAGAGAAGGATCTCCAGAAACGTCGCCAAGCGTAAATAAACGTGATCCAAGTCACGATAATATTTACAATATAAATTTTAAATGTTTAACTCTACTAAACCTAGAACATTTAGAACCAAAGTTTTAATCCTTTCAAGTGCCAATGACTTTTAATGCAGTCATGACTTAAAATGATATATTTACGGTCCTGGACCCCTGGGCAGAGACTTAGGAGCTCCACGACCCATACGCTAGGGCGTGATACCCGCTTAGCCAAAAGAGAATGTCAAGAGATCGGCAAAATATGAATATATTTCAGAACTTAGTCGGTTTTAAAAGTATATCACATACTGGCTTATTAAGTATATTTTTGGTCGTTTCAAATGTTAAATATAAGATGTGAATCTCTTCCTTTTAGCTGAGAACAATGTATACTGATAACTTGTTATCAGTTCGTGATACCATGGCGGATTTTAGGATCAACAGATTATCGTAAGTAAAATTGTCTTTCAACACTTCCTTCTGAACTTTCAGAATTTCACAAAGTTGTCTTATGCATACACTGCATCATACATTTCTCCCAAGAAACCTAAGATAGGCTTCAAATCACAACGAACGGGATCAATCTGCCTTCTATCACACCAGCAAACCCACTTTCTCCATCTGATGAAGATTGAGATAAGATTCTTAGACAGTTGCGATACAACAAACAGAAGGCTGCTCTGGGAAAGTAATTAATGGGTGAAAAAATATTAAAAACAAACAGAGAAAGGCATTTTTTCATAATCTAAGATTCTTTCTGTGGCCTAACAGAACATGGCCTTAGGAAAAGTGTTTTGGAGAATTAAGAAGTACTTAACATTTGCTAATTCAGTGCATGAAAGTAGGAAGTAACAGATGCTATAATTTAAATATCAGAGATATCATGTGGAGCCGTGGCCAAGTATTAGAGCGCTAGGCTTAGAGCTCAGAGGTCCCGAGTTCGACGCGAGCATGTGGCCTTCGGTGGTGAAAATTACCTCATCATAATTCTCAAGGTTCTCTGTAGGTGTTTCACAGGAAGGCAGGTTCCTCATAGCCTAGACCTAAGCTCATAATTCTGAATTTCAGAATATATGGGCTTAGTGGTAAACGCATTTCCAAAATAACAAATTCTCGTGTTGTTACTTTGCGACAATTTTATTGTTTTCATGTTTTAACGAGTTCTTCCATTTATAGCAAAGATA
>JAUBWS010110110.1:0-10141 GCA_032270445.1 Darlingtonia californica
CTTGGTTCTTTTGTGCGGAAAACTTCATTCACACGAACAACAAGTTTTCAATTCACAGTCCCAACAGTCGCAAGCATGATGAGCCATTTCAAGGCTCTATTTTAAAAAATAAAGGCAGCGTCCGTTAACAGAAAAAGGGCATTTCAGAAGTAAAAGTGCACTTATAACTAAGCAGTTCCCTCCCCTACGTAGGTGCCAGTTTTAAAAGTTTTAGATAAAATGAAACTTTTATTTGACAAAATTAAGAGGGGCAGCGTCCGAATGTCGGACACATTTTTCTTCTAAAAAAGGGCCTGATTTCTGCATGCACTTACATAAGAAGTTTTCAATTCACAGTCCCAACAGTCGCAAGCATAATGAGCCATTTCATTAGACATGTGTTGTCGGAATCTCATCTTGGCTGGATCAACACCAATCTTCAACATGAAGTTATTGATACGACCGAGAAAATAACCAACGGCAGTGTTTGCAATGATACCCTGGAAAACAAGGAAGAAAGGAAAAGTAGAACTATTGTTGAAATCAGCCAGTCGACGAAGAGAACCGCAGCCGACCAGTTAAGGATTAGTTAAGTCCCGGGATCGACTCCCTTGCGAAGTTTTCGGTAGAAAATTCGTCAATCAATGTTAATTCTATATGGTGCAGTAAGCCAGGAAGGCAGACCCTCATTGAACGCAGATAATTGAGAACTGAAGAAGTTATCCTGGATAAATAATCAAATTATTTTTTCATATAGGGTAAAATTCCTATTTGAATTGCCCTTGACAAAGGGGATAAGGTTGTATACCACCTAAGCAACCATATCAACCAGTCTCATAAAATGGTTTGCAATTTAAACTTTCAGTTTAATTCGTATTAGCGAGGCTTTTCAACTTTATATGAGCAAGGCAAAGCAAAACAACTCACCACGCTATGCGCAAACGGCCGCACTTTTGGTTGCCATCTTGATTTTCGCTAACCAAAAAAAACTGGTTGGCCTAGTTGTTGGTTGGAAAAACTGGCATAAATAAATGGTCTGACAGGTTTGCAAAGTTATTTGGTTGACAGGGTTTGCTAAATGGTGTACACCCTGAATTACAGGCGTGGAGCGCCATACCAACCGTCAGTCAATCGGAACCAGGACAGTATGTGTCGTGCCTAAAGTAACTTGCATAACTACTTGCCTTAGAGATAGCATCTTTCAATGTCATTTTCACAGCTGGTTCACCGGACATCTGTACGTCTCTTGAGAATAAGGTACACACTGTATCTTCAACTTTGTTGAATTTTGAGATCTCTTTTAGTTCAGGGTCAACAAAATACTCAATTTCCGCCATAAGAAACTCTCTATAGTAGAAAAAGAAAGAGAATTGTTACTTTTCACATGTTTAACTAGTCAAATGGCTTAAGCCTTTCCAAAGAAAGTAAAAAATTTTGAAGAAAAACCATAAAAATGCAGGCATTGCCTCGCTTTGCGCGGTATCAAAATGCGCATCCTGAAGTGCATTTTTTGCCATGATTTGAAGGTAGGGTTGAAAATGTCTCCAAAAATTCAGTTTGAAACTACGCGACGCTGAGGCTCAAACAAAAGCTAATGTTGCTTATTAAAAAAGCCAGCATTACCTCACTCTCAATAAACCAGCTCTCGGAGCAATTTCATTCCTGAAACCACAGCCGATTTGAGCGCCGCCGAAAGGTAGCCGGCCATTGTTATAATCCAGCAACCGTTTGAAATTCAAGAAGATTCCCTGAGCGGTTTCTGGGCGGAGAAATCCTGGGAGGAGGCCACCTGGACCAATAGAAGTGCTGAACATCAAGTTGAAATCTTGAGGATCACAGACATCATTGTTGGTAGCGGGAGCTTTAACTTCATATTTTTGAATCAATTCCCATAATTCATCACGCTTGTAGTTATCAATCTAAAATAAGCATCAAGGTAAATCTAACGAAAAATTGACATCCAAATAAAGCTTTGCGAGGAGAAAAGCACTACAAAATTTACAGTATAATCCCGGTAACACAAACCTTAAGAGGCCAATCAAACTAGTTCAAGGAAGTATCAAAAGAAGGGGAATCAAAAGTTTCATTACAACTTCAACCTTTGATAACTTAAAATCCCTTGCAAGTCGTACTATTTGTGACTCCTCTTACCAACTCTTTAGTAAACACCCCAAGACATTGCGAATATTTGTTAACTGGAATTCTTAGAGCCGTGGCCTCGTGGTTAAGGCGCTGGTCGCTTGAACGGGTTCCGAGTTCGAATTCCGTGCGAGGCTTTAGGTAGTGAATTCACCAATCACTGTTAATTCTGCATGGTGCCTTGAGGTGTTTCCAGGAAGGCAGGATCCTCATTGATAGCAGTTCATGCAGAACTGAAGAGGCTATCCTGGGTAAATAATCATATATCATATCATCATTTCATTAGAGCCTAGATGTTGGAGTTGGGGGGGGGGGGGGAGTTACAAGGGATTCGAGTTATCGAGGGTTCAAGTTCCCGGGATTGTACCGATTGTACCATGAATATTTTTCAGTTATTATAGATTTTTTTTGATAATTTTGAATAGTTCATCATTTTACAACTCGAGGTCTTGTAAAAGTGGTCTCACAATGAATCAACGTACCTGATTTAAAACAATTTGGTATTCTTTTTTCTTGTCTGCGCTTGTTTTCTTAGCTCCGATCAGCCTCTCTAAATGTCCTATAAACGATATCACAATAAATATACTACACAACACTGAAAGTTTAAAGTTTCCATGGGTGAAAATCTTTTTCCTGGAACTGGACTCCTGAATTTAGGTGCTCAGCAACCCATAGACCAAGCAGCAGTCCGCAGCTAACAAATAGACTATGTCTAAAAATTACTTAAATCTGAAATTATTCCGGAAGATTAAGGGCTAAGCTAGTTCTCCATTTGTGTCACTATGCAACTTTTCCATCATTGGATCATTGCCTTAATGGGTGGTCTGGTGGTCTCGTGGTTTCTTGTTTGTTTAATTTTTGATCTCGTGAATCTATGGCAGTATCACGTACGTCAATGTCAACATTAAACCGTTGAATATGCACTTTTACTACTTGAGCAATTCATAAATTTGACCGTCCCGTTTGTTTACACAATAATAAAAGAGATCCTGCCCTGACAGAGGTATTCTGGTTATTTCCCTATTTTATATGATTGTTAGGCAATAATGTCAACATCAATGCTATATTTAGACTTTGATGACAAGATCACGAGCATACATTTGAGACGGAAAGAGTTCAATTACGGAGAAAATCTGTAATATGACACGGTTAAAAGTATCTTATTCTAGAAAGTCTCTATAGCTATTTTTTGTTATACATGTCAATTCTACAATGTCCTTCTTCCACGCTGGAGGGCACTAGTATAACTCTTCAATATCGTTAATTGAAGTTAATCAAGAATAATTTAAACATAATTGAAGTTAATCAAGAAATTTAAAGCCTAAAGCCAAATAAAGGTAGTTTTCCACTGTAACAGAAGCGAGATGGCTACCGTCGGAGGAGGGGGACCACAGCAACAGCATTCTGACGAGACTACCTCTGATGATGAAAATGGCTTCCGACTTCAGTTGCTGAGAGGGAAACTGGAAGATACTCTTCGTCGAAAGTTCCATAACCATTACTCAAAGAACCCTAAACTTTTATATGACGAGTTCCAAAAGATGACAAGTCAAATCAACACCTTGCGTCAGAAGAAACGAATCAGTAAAGATCAGTACGAGTTGATTTTACCACCAAATGGATGTTTTGTTTATTCATACAAATTCGATGCCACATTCCTTCTGCTGCTCCTGTTCGAATTTTGTGGCTATCAGCTACCCAGCCCTCACTGGAAACCGAAGAGTAACGATCGGACAGACAGGGCGAATTTCGTACGCGTCAGAGAAGGGAGAAACAGAATACAACATGAACCACCGTCAGTACCAAAGCAAGTTTTCTTGAACATCTTGTACTTCTTAGAGCAGCCATTGATTGATCTGGGAACATCAAAGAGTGACTTAGATAGAATCAAAACGATGAAAATTATAGATGCTCAAACAAAAACCAGGATAATAAATTATGAGCAAAGCAAGGTGTCCTTCAACTACAATTATATGCCGCCCGTTTGTAACTTTTTCAGCCGAGATGGAGTCATCAGGCAAGTTCACAGCAGGCTTACTCGACCAAATCAACCAAACTTGAATGGTACATCAATAGGGACTGTGCTTTACGGTATGGGAGGAGTTGGCAAGTCAGAGACAGCTAGGCAATACTGGAAGATTTATTCAAAAACTTACTATGAAGACAGTATTCTATGGATTAATGGAAAGAACCAGACCACAATGGAAAAGGCGTTCAAGGAGATCAGCGATAGATGTGGCCTGCGAAAGACAAAGAATAGTGACGGGACGTTCAAACAAATTAGTGAAATCGCGTATTGGGTATACGTTCACTTTTCTTCCAAAAAGGTTTTGTTTGTTTTTGATAATATACCCGACCAGAAAGACATTCAGCCGTTCCTACCTACATCGAGCAACATTGCACCACATTTGCTCATAACATCACAATGCAGTCACTGGGATAATCGGTTTGACACCATCCTATTAAAAACCTTTTCCCAAGAAGAGGCACTACAATTCCTCAAGGAAAACACAACCTTACAGCAACATCAAAACGACGAAAGCAATATCTCTCTTCTGAGTTCATTAGGATACCATCCTTTAGCATTACAACAAGTGACAGCCTACTTGAAGAAAAACTCAATGTCGGTGTCTGAATATGTATCTTTGTTTAACGATCGAAAAGCAGATCTGCTGTCGGAAGCGACTGATGAATTGGGTCATCCGTCTATTTTAGCGACTTTATCATTGTCGTTGGAGAACCTGGAAGAAACTGAGAATGTAGAGAAAGCTCTCTTCTTGCTCAAAATCATGACCTACTTGGATGGTAAAGACATTCAGAAAGGGATTTTGATCCAATTCTGCAACAACGATCTTTACGTTCTGAATAAAGCGCTGTCAGTCTTACAGAAATATTCATTTATAAATGTAGAATCTGGCGATGTACGAAAAAGCGTTTACGAGAAAACAGTAACCATCCACTCTATCATCCAACACATCTTGGACATCAAATGTAAGCAAAAAGGAGAGTTGGACAAAACGATCGAAATTATCATGGTACAGTTTTTATACGATCTTGATAGAAACCGGAAAAAAGATGGCCGATTTTGGTTCCATCACTTCTTACACCTATGCGAAAATGAGGAGATCAAATTTTCGGCTTTGCAACACCTTCAAACGTACGATCTAGACGACATCCTCAACCTGTTTAAAACCAATGGATATATTCCGAGACTTAAAACAATGTTGGAGTATCTCTATGAACAATTTGTTGACACAGCAGACGACAGATATTTAACTACGTTGAATTACTATATTGCCGGGTGTTTGTTTTCAATGGGTCAGATTGACAATGCTCTTATCATATACCAGGACATTGAAATCGTCCAACTGAGTTTTCTGGATAAGAATGATTATGATTACTTGTCGACCAAACACCAGATTGGAAATTGTTTTTATTCTAAAGGACTGTATGACAAGGCCCTCGTCCTATACCAGCAAATCGAGAAGGTAGAGCGTAAAACTCTCGGGAAATTCAACGCTGATTATCTATCCACTAAACATCAAATAGGGAATTGTTATTATGGCAAATCACAGTACGACAAGGCACTGGAGATCTACCAAAAAGTCCAAGAAGCTAAACAAGAACTCGATGGAGATTCTGACACCAAACATCAGATAGGTAACTGCTTGTTCCAGAAAGGACAGTATGATGAAGCTTTACAGATTTACCATGATGTTGAACAAGAACAGATGAGGACACTTGGCAATCTGCATCCCAGTCATCTAACAACGAAACATCAGATCGGGAACTGCTACTATTCCAAAGGGCAGCACGATAAGGCCCTTGAAATATTTCAAAGTATCGAAAACGTTAGTTTGCAGACTCTTGGGAACGAACATCCTAACTACCTATCATCTAAGCATGTGATTGGAAACTGTTTCTATTCAAAAGGACAATACAACAGAGCTCTAGAAATATTCAACGAAGTAGAGGAGATAAAGCTCAAAACCATGGGAAGCTCGCATCCAAGCTATTTAAATACAAAATACCAGATAGCAAACTGTCATTATGCAATGGGGCGACACGAAAAAGCTCTGGAAATATTTAGAAATATTGAACTAGAAAGATCACAGAACATCAATGAAAGTCAATGCAAAAATAAAATAAGGGAAGCAGTTAAAACTTCAAGATTTTGTAGCATACAATAAACTTTCTGGATTCGTTCTAAAGTGTACAATAGTGTTAATAGGAATAATTATATTTATTTTTTGTAATTATAACCACTGTATTAGTTTTCGAGAAGTAAAAATCGTTGCATAATACCTTATACCAAAAAACCAAATAGATTAAGCTACTTTTTTTAAACCATTTCAAAAGCAAATGTGGATTGGGGACAGGGCAAAGTCTCCAATTAGATTGGTCCTAGAGCTCTAGGCCTCTTCCCAGAAAGGGACTATTCCTTTTTTTTCTCCAAATTATCTTAAAAAGGTTTCACACGAGGATAACCAAAATAACTCCAAAATCTCGAGATAAAAAACCGAGCTACAAAATCGAAAATCAGAAAAAAAGAATCGAGTTTTAACTTGTTTGTGACGTCATAAATCGTTGCACTTTCTAGATTTCCAAGTGTTTTCCGAACCAGTAACTCAGTTTTCGACAGCAACAGTACAAACTCTAGACATCTTGTTTTATTTCGTAATAGGAGAATTTTCTGCCCTAGTATACCTTATAACACAAACTTTACACTGATACCGATATCATAGAATACCATGAATGACAAGATATTTTTGGTAGAAAGTCTTGTAAAGAAAACTATGGCACTGATTAAGGGCGAAAGACCAACCAGGGGGAGGCATGCAGTTAACTCACGACACAATGGCAGTTAATACCGTGGTGGTATGCTAAAATAATTTTCAAAAACTCTTTCCTACGATGCCAAAAAAGTTGCATTAATTTGAAAATTAGTATAATGAAATAAAAAATAGACTATAAAATCCGTCTTTCAGTTAAATGGGTGTGAAAATGTGTGAATGATCTAAATAAACTTGAAATTCACCAAATAATAGCACTAATAAGTTAAAGTTGGTAAAGCATTTGATAGTTGTTCTCATTTAATTTACAGACAGGGGAGTGCTCATCAAGTCGAAGCGCTCTTTCTAGCCAAAGCGCTGCATCAAATAATTTATGGTAATGATACACAATTGCCATGAAAATTCCCAGTAAGCCACAAATTATATGCATTTTAGGGGTGGTGTCTGCGATTTTACAGGCCTATAACAGCTAGTACACCTGTGTACCAGGTTCTAACCAGGTACATAGTGTCATTCTTATTTTTGTGTGATGGGTGAATGTTTTTGCTTCTCTATTTCCTCTTATTAATTAGAAGCTGATGTTTTCATACCTTCAAGTAAATGGTCAGCTCTGTAACAATCTCCAGTTTTTACGTCACGAACCATGACATCAGTAAATCGATCAACGTGGCCAGAAGCCCTAAAAGATAAAATGACATTGTTTATGATGTTTCCGTAACTAGCTTACTGTTATGTAATGGCAAAAAACAAATCATATTTAAATTTCAAAAAAAAGCCTTTTAAGCACATAACTATTCGGAGCAATAACTAGAGATTACCTCATTCGTACTAATTTTTGCACATTCAGGCAAAACAAATAGCTCACCCACAAAAATTAGTACAGAAATCGTGGGGATGAAGACTTGTCGTAAAATTACATTTTCATGTTGGAACAAAACTTTCTTTAAAAAAAAAGGATTCCAAAAGAGGTAATCAATCACTTTTTTTTGCTTATTACTCTAAATTGGAGTAGCAAATTAAAACAAAAACATTCTTCTTAAATTATTCAATTTTTTTCTGTCTGGTCTTGAGGAAATTGGACTTGTGCAAAAATAAATGCGCAAAGAAGCACAAATTGCCATCACGTCAAAATATATTAATTTGAAAAAAGTTTTTTCTTGCTGAGTGAAAATTAATACGCAGGAGATTAAAATCAATTTGATGAACAACAATAAAGTGCTCAATATTTCAAAGAAATAGAGTGATATCTGTAATATTATGACAAATAAAATGTCATCAGATGTACAAATCTTTACCTGATGAATGCATTACCCTGAAACTCAGAGTAATGTACTTGAAATTTTATTTGTCATAATAATATGGAAGCATAGTTTCATACACAGAAGATTAGTACGAATAAATAAAATTTCATAAAGACTTTCCTAGGTAAAACTTTAGTGATGAAATGAGCTTAAATTAAAAGGTATTTCACCATTTTAAATTTTAAATGTTATTTATCTAAAGTCAAAACTTTTTCGCTGTGTTGTGATCGCGTAAATAAACGACACGACTTACTTCAAGACAGCATGCGGTGTAAGGTTTGTACAACGAACTTCCAACAGTTGTTCCTCCAAAACAAAATGGTTTCGCCACATTGACACCAAGTTGTTTTCCATTGCACAACCCATCGGTCCAAAGTCATATAAACCAGCAACACCTATGAAACCATTAAATTGTATTACCTTCTCTTCTCATAAGAATTACAAAATTAACATGTTAAAGCTGATAATTTTGCTGTTGACTCTAAAGTTATTTCATTGACTAAAATCTTTACTCAGGTACCCAGGAGCCATGATCAGACCCATTTGATAGCAACCCCTTGCTGTGGTGCAGTAATAATTGCAATCGCTCCTTGGTAATCCTCAGGGTATGTCTTACATTATGTACTGTACATCTAGAATTGACCAAAATGTGGTTGAGAGCTCATACCTCCTGTAAAAATTCGGACCTAACCGGTCCAAAAGGTTATTAAATTCATAATAATTCAAGCAATTAAAGGTGATAATAATAAGTCTCACCTCCATAAATTTCAAAGGATGGCGCATAGAAAAATCTTCGTTTAAGTAAATCTTCACATTTTCCACGATCAAAATTATCAGGTGGGTCTAACAGCAGCTCCTATAGTAAGTATCAAAAAACAACTTACAGTACTATCAGTACTAATATATAGTTAATAAGTAGAACCTTTAGATTCAAATTCAAATATTTGTAAAAGTAATGCAATAGTCGTGAGTTTGATGCTCACTTTGGTCTGCAGTTTTCTAAATGTCTACTTGATCACTTAGAGTTTTGGCACTTTTACCACATTATATTGAATAAGTTCTCTGAGGTAGTCAGAATCTTGAACAAGTTAATTATACAGGCCTGAACAGGAATGGCATGCAATTGCATGTGCACACCCCCAAGGGCTAGATTACTTTGAGGTGGGTTATATATTGCTCGCCTTCTATTTCAACCGTTTTGCTCTATGTAAAAGATTTCATATACGTGTGATTAGTTAGTAGTTAGCTCAATCAGGATGAGCATTCCCCTGGAAATTGCGAGGTTTTGGGTTTGATCCCTAGATTATGTCTTCTCAATGCATGAAGAGTGAGCATAGATTGAATAAGATTGTCAATTCGGAAAGCAGGATGACTACTGCTCAATGGTTTTAAATGGCATACATATTGACGATCCCATACACAATTAAACATTGTCATAAAGAAACTTTTCCAACTTAATTCAAAATTTCTTGGGATAATGATTTCTAAGTGAAATCATACATGTACAATATTTAAGAGCATTGATGGTCGAAGTTTTCAAGTTTTTAAATCGTTTAAATCCAAAAATTATGTGGGATATGTTGGAGTGCAAACCAGCGCACTATGACTTGAGATCCGGTAGTACAGTAAGACTGCCAAAAGCTAAAATCCTCTAAATTTAGTGTCAATTCTTTAATATTTTGAGGTAGGTTGACATGGAACTCCCTTCCTCCTGTATTAAAGTCTGCTAATTCAATTCAAGGGCGGAATCAAAACCTGGGATGGAAAAAGCTGTACATGCTACTATGTCAATAGCTGTTTTACCTTTTTTAACATACTTTACTGATTTTATTGTACCGTTGGTTTTTATTAGTTAGTCAGTCAGCTACTTGCAAAAAAAAATGGGAAACTATGCAAAGTTTTGGGACAAATTTACAAGTGTCTCAAGTC
>JAUBWS010110121.1:0-10141 GCA_032270445.1 Darlingtonia californica
AAAATCGCTAAAACTTTACAAACATATTTCTAAAAAATCCCTTTTATATTTCTTGCACAAATCATTTTGATACACCCGGTATTTATGTGATCCTCTCAAAAGGCCCTTTCATTTTTCAGCAAAACGTCTATGTTTGAGCTTAGTTCATCCCACGAAATAGAAATGATAGACATCGATCTTATCATCGCCATCCATGTTATGGATCATAAAACTTTACGATCCTTTAATCACTTTGTTATGTCATTTTTATTTTTTATTTGTAAATGTTCCGATTGGTTTTACGTGATAAAGCACTGGAACTTCCCTTTGCAAGTTTTATAAGCTTTATCACATTTTATTCATTTCATTCATAAACAAGTAATGATTTTGAAATATAATATATATAAAAATTGTCAATATACATAATTAGTTAAATATAATTTTTTTTGAAGTATTTACATTCTGACAACCGGTAGCCAGCGAGTGAAAACCTGCGCGGCGAAAGAATATTTCAGCATATCGTCCGAGCACGCGTATGACCAACCTGGCCAACCTATCTTACCTTTTTCTTGTTTAAGTTTCTTAGAGAATCCGACACTCAACGGAGATTGAGTATGTTTTCCTTTACAGTTCTTGCGCGGCGTGTGTCTTTCGCAAAAGATAAGCTTTAGTTTTTAAAAATCACCCAACCTGGGTAAAGATACTTCTAAAATTTCGGTTGTTGCTGCAAAGAAAGTGAATTATTTGAGCTATTTGCTGTCAAATCATTAATATTGGGAGTAAAAAACACATTAAAACAGGAGCCGCGCCACAAAATTCAGATAGGGGAGGGGGAGGGCAGAGTAAGCACTTGATATAGTGTCAACCAAAGGCCCCACCATGGTTGGGGTCGAGGGGGAAGAAATTTTTGAATTTTTGAAAGGCCTAGATTGCTAGAAACAGCATAGTTTTTCCTCTTTTCAAACATATGTGATAGAACTTCCTTAACCAATAAATCAACAATAACTCAATAATTGGTACTTTCGGGTACATTTTAATCCTTCCATAAAATCGCGTTTGTGTTCAAAAATGCACAAGCCATCATTAATGAATTTAAGCGGGTGAATTTTAATTTTTGCGACGTGAGGTCATCAATTGCTTAATCGCGGGTGAATAAGTGTCCAAAATGCATGATAATATGTCACACATATGCGCCCTAACCTACACAACCTTGCGCGAGCCAAAAATATTTTTTTGTAGTTGATAAATATATTACGAGTGATTAATAATATATTTTTAATGGAGATATGAAATACGAAAAAAACGATTTCGTTTTTCATAAAAGTAAACGATTAATCCAAAAATACACTAAAATCCTACAAAAAACCTTAAATTTGTAATTTTTTTAAGAAACTTTGTGAAAAAGTAGGAGATTGTCGCGTAAAAAAATTCAAAAGCTTTCCAAAGTAAAGCGTCTTGTTCAAATGTATAGTAATAGGTAGATATTAGTATGGATACTTTACAATCTAGGAACTAGTAAAAGAAAAACGTAAGCAATTCGTTAATACAAAAACAAAACACTTTTATAAATTGATAGATTTAAGTTCAGGAAGTTTGCTGCATCATACGAAAGACTTGAAAATATAAACCCTGTTATACTGATTTATGTTTATTTATAACAATATTTCTAATATTTTTATAATTTCTAAAATCGTCCTCAACAAAAATTTATCGCGCCTATTTGGTCGTCTATCGACAAAATCATTTGCCACCTCCAATAATGAGATATCGTCAACGATATCTTTATGGGTATTCAATATAGCCAATATTGCTTGCGTAGAGACAGCGATATTTGCAATAGAGCTGTGTGGGTAATGAATGGTGAAAAAGAAAGGTCACTCAAGAAAATCCGAGAGCTCAGAAAATCAGCCTGGAAAACTTTTCTCATCCTTTCAATAGTCAATTGCTCTGAATTCATCTATACACCAGGTGTTGTACAGAGACAGCAGTTGAATGAAAACTTTGGCCAAATGATCTGCACTAGCTAGCAGTAAATTGTAACTTAACGGCCTACCAAAAGACGACGACGACATTGAATAAAAAATAAAATCAGTTATATACTTTTTTGGAAAAGAGATGATTTGCACGTCCATTATCGATAGTCTGGAAATGCATCCTATCTGGCGCAGAAGATTTTGAATTTGTTCGAAACATGTACGGTAATCAAATGACATTTTGTTGCTATGAATTTGAGATTTTAATGACAAATGTAGCTAGAAAGTTTGGGGTACACTTGGAAGTCACTATGAGAACAATTCAGGAAAAATTGAATTACACTCTTTTTGAGAATGTTTCTTGGACTGGTGAATAATACGTCTTTATTAACATTTGGAGTTTAAGTTCATGTCTCATCTCATTCCTATCTTGTTGATGAAAGAGTTGTGTTAGATTCCCTAAAATGCTAAGATATTTTCAAATATTTTCAATGTGTGAGTGAGTAACCACGAATGACAATATTGTGATATTGTTTGAATTTATGGACTGATATTATTATTTGTATTCAATGGCAAATTTAGAAGCAGGTATGTCACACAAGCAAGGAGGGGACACAAAAAGGTCATTCAATTGTTATTTTCTTCGCATCGAAATAATTCAAAATGGCATTTTAATGACCTTATAATGACCTTTGTCCCTTTTTCGCGCATATGTGACATTAACAGATGCAACTGTTATGTTTATACAGGATGTATCCTCCTGATGCCATGATGTTTATAATTGTTTTCAATAAACCAGACTTTCTTTGAAAGCCTCATTTCAGGGTTACAATAACGTGTAAGACTTTTTACTTGAATATCAAACATATGTTTATAGTTTTAAGTTTTTAAGGCTGAAAATGGTTTAAGGGGTTTTGAGATATGTTTTAATGTGTTAGAGAGCTAGAAATTCTGTTGACAGAAGTTTTTACAGGTTTTCAATACCTTTTCTTGTTTGTGACATATTTTTTGAAGGTTTTCATTAATCCTTCTTATATGGAGATAAAACTTCCTTATAAGTAAAATAGCCACTTTTACTTTCCATATAAGAAGTTAACAAGTCTGTCTAAAAATACTAAAAGTCACGATATCTTTGAAATTAACATATTTTCTATTTATGTAAGACTTTCCTAAACAATTTTTCGAGATCTACAACATATCAAAAGACAATAGACACAGACTATGTGCCTATATGTATGCTATAACTACTCCAAAATAAGGAAATTTATTGGAGGGGTTTTATTTACAATCTAAACAATTGAAATAAAAAAACTTGAAGTGTATTTTAAAAAGTATATGAAGTTTAAAAATCAACTTTTTGCTTGTGTTTTCTAGGAGTTTCCTCCCTTGCTTTATCATTAAAACGAAACTAGAATATAAAACAAACATTAGATTGTTTACTTTTTTGCGCAATATTTAGCATGTTAGTCTTTCTTATGTCAACAATTTTCGCAAAATTTGAAAAACTGTACACGTATGTAAATCTAATGAGCTGGGGGCACCTGCTAGTCAAGTATGAGATTAACTAAATGATAGTTATTATATGGGGACTTTTTGCAGACTAAATTTTTGTCCCTATGCAAATCTTTTCATGTTTGAAGCCAGAGTTGCTCAAAGGCTGAAGTTCATCAAATGTGAATCAACTCATAAACGCAACTTTGAAAGATGGGCGGCATATTTCAAGGTGAGCGTTTTAAGTCGGCGTTTAATCTTAGAGGCGGGGAATTTGCTCCGCAAAATAACGTTTAATGAGGGTGGAAATTCTTTCCCTTTGTTCTGAAAAGTAGAAAAATTATTTTTAATACTTGTAGATATACAATTTGGAAAACCTGATCATTTTAGATTTTCCTTGTGCTTAAGGAAGTACCAAAGGAATGTTATTTAGATTCTTACCTATATATTTTCACAGTACACAAATAAACAGTTTTTGACACATTTATTTGGTGCCAGCTTTTTGGAGATTGATAAAGCCCATGAGGCTATGATATGGTGACTTGGAATTCATTGGATTCATTTCAACAAGACAATATTCACTATGGTTGCATGAAAACGTCACCAGAAATCTTGATCTTTTTAAAAAATAAGGACTTTTCTATAAAGATTTTCATAAAATTAACTCTTCAAAAACAAATTCTCGCAAAGATTGCCAATAATAAACGTTCTCGCCATTTTGAAATTATATCATCATCATCATCATCATTATTATCAATTTTCTATGATTGGTTTCAATTTATTTGAAACCTGTAAATGCCAGACTCATATCTTTGTTACTACCAAAACATGTTAATAGTTGTAGTTGCGTTTGTTTTGCACTTTGTCTAGACAAGGTTCAAATGTAGTTCAAGTGAGTCTTAAAGTCACTCTACTTTCTAGTTGAGACTAATTTTGATCGCAGAATATATACTACATTTAGTTTCTACATACTATTCTTCTTAGTATTTGCCACTCTTTCTAAATCTATTTTGATTTGATGATTTATTTTTCATCATTCATTATTTTCTCTGCCTGGCCTTCTCTTCATCATTTCTTCCCTGTTTTCTCAGTTGAAAGAAAATACACCACTCATATATATTAATTCTTTTCCGATCAAGTTTCTTGAATCTTTCCTTTCAGTATCAAGTTGGTGGCATATGATTAACGCTGCTAAGGACCAAATTTCTTCTGTCATTTTTCATATTTATTTTTCGGAATACTGTGGTCAGGAACTTATAATTCTAGTTGTATCCGTATGAGTAAAGTTTAAAACGATGTTTAATATCCAAAGAAACTTAATACACCAATACCCCACTGAGCCTTCTACAAATGTTGACTTTGTTAGAATTTTGACAGACAAAAGATGGTATGAGCACATTTAAAAATGTATCTGAAAACATAAGTGTTATTCTTACGTAACTTGTTTGAGCAACGCGATGATGAAAATATCCAAAATGTCGAATGTTGCATGGTTTTTATAATTTAAATTTTGTTTAATGGAGTTTTTTACAATAAATCTTTTATTTTTTGTAGATATATTTGGTGATATAACAAACAAATATGTTGTTTATGTCAATAAAACAGGATCAGACGTCATGACAAATACTCTTTGCCTTCCAAAAGATGCTCAACCTCAGTGTGGTTCGGAAGCATCTGTAGGTGTCTCTAAAATGAGAATTTGTTGTTGTGACACTGCAAACTGCAATGATGATATATTTGTGCAAAAATGCAAAGAAGGAACCACCCCGACATCGGCCCCAACAGGACTCCGTTGTCATTTCAAATCAGAAATTGATGGGCATGGAGCAGTTGGTGGTACAACGGCATGTTCACGTAAACCTATTTTACCTTCTTAATTTTAATAAATTCATAATTTTTATTTTTTCAACTGTCATGTTTCCTAATTTTTTAGTGCTTTTTAATTTTTACTTTTTAAAATCCTTATTCTGAAAATGTCCTAATGGAAAAACAAATACTGATTTTGATTAATTGTTAATATTACAATGATGGTCATTTCACTTGCAAAACAGATAATGAAGTCGCACCAACGGCATTATTGAAACGAAGTGTTTATAAGCAGGTTTTGTAAAGCAAAATTCATTTATTTACTGTTTATCTTTAAAAATCTTTTTGAATAAAGTGTATGTGCAGATGTAATTTATCTAGTTGGTATACGCAACTTCCCCATTCTGTTTTTCTACACAAAGTTATCCATCCTTACAGGTTTAGGTGCCGGGGTATCATACAAATGTGCTGTCACAGTTATACAGACAAGTACCAAATAACAGATAGTATCGACTTGCCTTCCTGACCAAGCTGCCATTAGTTGTGGGCAAAAAGTAACTGTTAATGGCAACACGACCAGAGTATGTTGCTGTAATAAGGACTTGTGCAATGATGATACATTTGTGCAAAAATGCAAAGAAGGAACCACCCCGACATCGGCCCCAGCAGGACTCCGTTGTCATTTGAAAACAGAAATTGATGGGCATATAGCAATTGATGGTACAACAGCATGTTCACGTAAACCTATTTTACCTTCTTAATTTTAATAAATTCATAATTTTTATTTTTTCAACTGTAATTTTCCTATTTTTTCTAGTGATTTTTAATTTTTAATTTTTTAAAAACCTCAGTCTGTCTGAAAAAATCCTTATTTGGTGAAATTGATAATGCTGTTCATTTTACTTGCAAAACAGATTTTGAAGTCACACCAACGGCATTCTAAAAACAAAGTGTTTAGAAACAGATTTTTGTAAAGAAAAACTCAACTATTTACTGTTTCTCTTTACGACATTGTATTTAAATAATGTCGAGGTGCAGATGTAATATACCTAGCTGACATTTGCGAATTTATTGAGTTTATCAACAGAAAATTATCTATCTTTACAGCTTTAGGTGCCGGGGTATCATACACATGTGCTGTCACAGTTATACAGACAAGTACCAAGAAACAGGGAGTATCGACTTGCCTTCCTGACCAAGCTGGGGGCTTTGACCGATTTGTGGGCAAAAAGTAACTGTTAATGGCAACACGACCAGAGTATGTTGCTGTAATACGGACTTGTGCAATGATGATACATTTGTGCAAAAATGCAAAGAAGGAACCACCCCGAAATCGGCCCAATCAGGACTCCGTTGCCATTTGAAAACAGAAATTGATGGACATGGAGCAATTGGTGGTACAATGCCATGTTCAAGTAAACCTATTTTACCTTCTTAATAAATTCTTAATTTTTATTTTTTCAACTGTAATTTTTCTTCATTTTCTATATTATTTTAAATCCTGACTCTGAAAAAGTCCTAATTTGAAAACAATTCCTGATTTTGATAAATTGTGAAATTGATAATGATGGTTATTATACTTGCAAAACAGATTTTGAAGTCACAAAAACGGCATTCTTAAAACAAAGTATTTATTGTAAAGATTTTTGTAAAGCAAAAGTCAATTATTTACTGTTTATCTTTAAGTAATTATATTTGAATAATGTGGATGTGCAGATGTAATACACGTAGATTGATTACGCGAATTTCGAATGTGTTTTTCTACAGAAGATTATCTATCTTTACAGTTTTAGGTGCCGGGGTATCAAACACATGTGCTGTCACAATTATGCAGACAAGTACCAATAAACAGGTAGCTTCGACTTGCATTCCTGATGCAGTTGCTGTTGGTTGTAGGCTACAAGCAACTGTTAATGGAAACACGACCAGAGTCTGTTGTTGTAATACGGACTTGTGCAATGACGATAACTTTGTTAAGCACTGTGTAGACGCAATATTATCTGGTGTATTAACCACTGCAGGAATCGTTGCCATTTTTGCGTCGTTTCTGTCGTATTTCATCGTCAATCATTCATAACTTTTAAATGTGGGAAAAATTGAACGTTTACTGCTTTTGAGGATCGTTTTCAACCAAGCTGATATTTGTAAAAGTGCCTTCATTATAAGCTCTTCATTTTTTTTTGTCTTTCTTATCTGACTTAATGACTTTATTGAAATAGAAGAGATTTTATTGTATAATTTAATGCTTATTAGTCAAATTTGAAAAGCTGATACAGTATGTTTACGTACTGCTACTTATCAAGACATGCTATAGTCTAATAAGTAAAAGATACCATAGAAGAAATGCGTTATCATTGAATTTTTCAAACTAATAAGTCAATTTGCTTCTGACCACCGGAGCTTTCAAAAATTAGATTCATCTCTTTTTTCATCTTCCCGTTTGGCTTTTTTTGTAAATTTTAAAAGCCCGATTTTGATATTATTGCAAAAGGAAACAAAATGATCAAATTAATATTTCAAGAGTATTAACCCCAAAAGTCGCCCCTAGTTAAGAATATATGGCTACAAGTTCATGGGAATACGTTAATAAACTAATGATTTGCATAAAAGAATCCTTAATGATCTATTAAACTTATAAACAACTAACATAATTGAAATAATTACTTTATTCTCATATTACCTTGGGTCCCCTGCATCCAAGCAAAAAGAGAAGATGTTTACTTATTTTTTACAAAAAAATATTCTATACGGCATATGCGTACATCATAGCCTCTAACAGTCAAAACAGTCAAAGACCCATTCCTAGCTTGCTCATGGCAGAACTGTTTGGAACTAATAGGAGAAAGAATTAAATGCAGGTATTTGACACCTTAAATAACTCTTGCTCTAGGAAACATTAACTCGTTGTCGTTGCAAACAGTCATTCTAGAATAAGGAACCCTATGTTCCCCAAACCAGGGCGGACAAGGCTCTAAGTCATGGAAGACAATTTGTCTAGTGGAAACCTAAACGAAAAATTGATAGAAAGGTGGTGTTCTTAAGTCTTTGTTGGCAACTATCTAGAGATTATGTCTTAATAAAAGTACCACTCTCTTTAGGTTGGGACGTAGAAAATCCTGGGAAAATTAGCTGATCAATTTTGTTTTCATGATGTTTATTGACTACGACTACCTTATCGATTAGAATTATTGGTAGATCAATTAATGAAATGGAATAATAATATTACAGTTGTCACCGAAGACAGGTTATGTGGTAAGGGAGAGCAAAAAATTCAGTGCTCTTCAGGAGACAACAGTTTTAGAATATATTATTCTGGTAGAAGTACACACCCGTGTTGTGTTACTTTCCTCATAAAAATTTCATACATATCTTGCATTCAAGTAATTATAATGCGGAATGTGGAACCGATAACAAAATCTTTCTTACTGTGGTTGGACATTTTGGTTACGGAAAAAGTAGTGATAATTCATTGCGCAAATTATCTTTCGCAGCAACAAAAAATCGTGTGGAACAATTTCATTCTCACTGATTCTTGCTTTAAAAAACTCCAAAACTTCGATTTACCTTCTTCTACAAAGATGGTAAAGCCAAAAAACAATTTGATAACATCTTTGTTTCACGACGCTTCCGTTCATTTGTAGAAAGCGTACGATTTAATCACTCTGAGGATGTAATCTCTGGTCATAAACTGGTGGTCTCTAAGCTTTGCCTCCTTCTGAAAATCCACCATAACATGAAAAAAGAACAAACTTTTAAACACTTTAAACGGATGATGGTATGAGACTTTTCCACATTGTAATTCAAAACAGGTTTGCATCACTTGCAAATCTTTCCGACAGTGACCATCTGGAAAACACATTGTCAGTTTTTGAAAAAGTAGTTACTGAAACTGTTACAGAAAGCTGTTCACCTTAACGCCAGAAAAACCAACTCTTGTATGTTTTGCCAATTATGCTGTGGCTTTTGGCAGTTCCCATTGTGAGTCAATGTGAAATATACTTCGAATGTGTGGAGTCTCAACGATCATTGTAGAGATCCTAAAGGATATTTACGATCATCATTATGTGTATACACGCAAGACGGACTCTGAGCTTTTTTTGAAAACGTAACTGGTGTACGGCAAGGGTGCGTCCTAACTCCCTTTTTTAACCTAGTGCTGAAGGGATAATACAGAATACTATTGACGACAATATGTATGAAGTTATCATTGGCTCAGAATGGTCAGTCACGGATCTAGATTAGGCTGACGACATTTCTCTCCTGTAGTCTGGCGAGGCTGAAATTCAGTACACACTCGCCAAATTAGCTGAAAATATAGCTAAAACTGGGCTAACCATCAAACATGCGAAAACCAAAGTGATAGCAATTTATTGTCTTCCTCTTGCATTATTTGTCTATAACGAACCTATTGAAGTTGTTCAATCTGTTTTTTAGTTAGGCTCTATCATCAATGAGGATATCTAGTATATAATTGACCGTGTAAGCTGTTATTTCGACAACTAAAAGTCTTTTCTTCAAATAAACTCACTATTCAAAGGAAGTATTAGTATTACAAGTATTACTCTATGGATGTGAGACATGGACCCCATTTAAGTCAAATACTGCTAAACTGGAAGTCTTCCAGATGTATGATTGATTCTTGGCGTTTCCTAGAGTCTGTCTCGAAATGTTGATATCCTAAACAGATGTTGTCAACCCATAATATCGACGAAGAATTACAAAATGGAGGAATCCTACAGCTGCCACGTAAACGAGGTCAACAGGTTAAGTTCCAATGTGAGTACATCTATATCAATCGAGAACAGCCAACAAGACCCAGGCGCGGATCTAGAAGGGTGGCAAAATTACAGGAGGAGAGTGATAAGTTATTAAATAGTCATTATCTATTGTCA
>JAUBWS010110132.1:0-10140 GCA_032270445.1 Darlingtonia californica
TCACTTAAAAACTCTCTCCTCCGTCATTTAGGTACTTCGCCGTTTGGTTCTAGTCGTTATTTTTTTCCTTTGCCGTGACATTTCGTTTTTCCTTATTTGTTTATTTTTGTAAAAATATCGACTAGTTCACTAGTCTATGTTACATATCGATTGTTTGCTTTCGTTGCAACAGCTCCAAAATAAAAGTCTAACAGCATTTCTTTCCATATCTTTTTGATCATTTGAATTCAAACTTTCACAAAACATTCTCTCCATTCAACAAAACGTTTCAGCAAATTTATCCCCGGTATGTTTATGTGAATTTTGATGCAAAATCATATACTTATTCTTCTTTGCTTCATTGGATGTCAATGTTTTTGTCCGTTGCGTTTGAAGCCATTGCATTGAAATAGAAAACATTTCTGCAAGTATAGGCAAATTCCGTACTGATCTTGAAATATAACCATTCAAAATTTACAAAAATTGGCGAAAACGGCGAAAAAGTCAACTTAAATGGGCCTATATCTCGCAATTTTGAAGTTAAAAGCTGTAAGTTCCGGTCGGGTTGCCCCCAAAACTAATATAGACCCTAAGGATAGCAAAAATCCATGTTCCATTTTCCCGATGTGAGTAACAGTTTTGGGTTATCTCGTCCTGTGTGATTTGAGGTTGCTAACAAAATTTTTAAACCCATCGCGAGAAAAGCCAGGGGGACTTTTGAAGCTTTGTTAAAATAACCAAGGGATGTTTTCTAAAAGTCACTTGAAAAATTAATCACTGCTAACCATTTTTTTAAAGCAATAGTTTATTTCCGTCAAATATGCTGCTTTATCGAAGCTTTATCTTTAATTGACGCCTCAGAACACTGATTTGACAATCATGCTGATTAAATTTTTGCTATTTTTTGGAATTTTAATGTCTCTTTTTATCCCCCACACTACACTTTGTATTTATGGTCATAAAGTTCCGTGAAATAAACAGTGTGAACACTTTAATTAGCTAATAATGCACCAACGGCACTTAACCCTGTTTTATTAAATTACATTTTAGACTATATTTTGTTATTAAGAGCCTTTTTCTTAATTTGTTTTCCCGATAAATAATTTTTTGGAACAATTAGAGCTTCAATGTTCAATTATTAAAATGTGTTCTTATAAAAAAAGAGGGTGTATGTTTCTGGCGGCCTACTACAAGTTCTACAAGTTCTATGTAATTTGATTTCATTTGTGCAGTTAAGACAGTAAAATGTCATTAGCATTTTGAAGAACAGCAATAAATGCTCAAGAAAATAATCTCATGCTCATAGACATCTACGTTGGAACATCTCAACAAGGGGCATTTAATATGTCAATCTAATTTTGAATTACAGAAAACGAAAAGTTATATTTTTCCGTTTGTACATACTTTTATATATACTCTTTCTTGTCATTTATCTACTTCAGCAAAGATGCTAAAGGAAACTCCAGAAGCTTGTTTGATAAAATTTTTGCCATTGTAAAAATTTGTAAAAAATATTCAATACCCTCTCCCACGTTCAAAGATGTGAACGATGCTCTCCAAAGTATTAATGAAGAATTTTATTCGAAGTTTATGCAACATTTGAGAGGTATGTTATCAGCATCAAAATTATTACTTTTTGCATAAAAATCATCAAAATTTTTACACTCTTGCTGAGATTGGTACAACAAAATTACGGCACACATCTTTTTTGGCATTGAAAATTGAAGTTTCATTTTACAACCCTAGAATTTAAATCTCGCCCGGACTTAATAGCTTAGT
Source organism: Darlingtonia californica (assembly GCA_032270445.1). Lineage (NCBI taxonomy): Eukaryota > Viridiplantae > Streptophyta > Magnoliopsida > Ericales > Sarraceniaceae > Darlingtonia > Darlingtonia californica. The sequence goes on from JAUBWS010110132.1 coordinate 1,759, forward strand.
GATTTATTTCCGCGAGTTGCACCAAACGTTACTAGTCTTCGTGCTTTAAGACTTTGAACTTTTTTATCTAATTTTAGATCATCGTTGCAATAAAAACGGTTGTGGAAAGGTGTTGATTTTGGACGGCAACATGAAAACAGCAAGACAAGTTTGTGCAGTGAAAAATATTACAAGCATTCCGTTGCCTTTATTAGGTGAAGAATTTCAAACAGGTAACCAAAATTTGAAACGTTAACCTTTCACTTAAAATTATGCGGATAACAAGGCAATGTTTATGACGGGGCAATATCGCTATCATTGAATTGCATCAGCAACAAGTTTTCAAATGCAAGTACATACACTAGAATCTCCATAAAGCGGACACTATATGTGCAAAATAATTTTTCCGCTTTAGAGAGTTGTTCACTTTATAGAAATCTTTCATAAGAGAGTCTGACAGTAAATTGTTCCGTTCCTTGACTTAATGTTCGTCTTATGGGGGTGTCCGTCTTATAGTGTGTCCGCTTTATGGAGATTCAACTGTAATTCTCAGACCAGCGAGGGCTTGAACGTGACGGAAGAATAGGTAATGTCCTACGCTCGCTCGCGTCTTATCTAATCTAACACGTTCTAAAAACAACTGTTGGTTGGAATTTTTGGAGGTTAGAAAACTGTGAAAATGAAACCTTAATGCTTATTTTAACCCAGGGACATGCCGTGAACATATCCTTAATTATTAAAAAACAATATGGTTCAGGAAAATGACGAGGTAAAATGTTACGGCTTATAGCTTGTAAGTGCAATGTAAAAAATAGTTTGTTTTACTTTATTTACATTTTTTAATTGAGAAATCATCGCTTGATGAAAAAACAATTGAAAACGTAATAAAAAAAGTAATTCATGAATACAGTTGAAGCTCTATTTAGAGGACACCATCAGTGCAAAAAACTGTGTCCACTTTAGAGACAAAAATAATTTTTAGACAAAGACGTCGTCTATTGTGCAATTGGTCTTTAGTTCAGTATGCATTTCTTGGTGTTGAGAAAGCTGTGGGATATGTAGAAAAAATTCGTGAAGATTTTTAAAAGTTTGCCGGCCTTATTGCTCCCATGCAAAAGAAATAGATTTTGATTAAGACTTTTAGTGAACAAGATTTTTATGTTAAAGAAGGAGCTTTGAGACGAATCATTATCTAAAGGTCGTGATAGACGAAACCAACATACCAACAGCAATTTATTGTTCAATAACGTTTAGATATCAAGTCTCAATTCTAAATGCTACTTTTAATTAATTGGCAAGTTTTGTGTGTGCGTTATTGTGCAACACCCTATAGTATCTATTAATTTTGTTGTTCCTTGTTTCTTTTGTTTACTAGATTCAAACGGCTGAATTTTGACCTATTCAGATAACATCACAAAACGGTTAAAGATTGTCGTCTTACTGCCGTTGTATGGACATTGGCAAACTTTTGCCGTCGAGAAAATATCCTAAATTTGAGGGCTGTTATTGTAATAATAAATTTTAGGTTCTTTAAACGCACCGTTGCAAGATTCAAAATTTTGTGCTATACATAACGACATTGCAATGGGTTTTGCAAAGGATGACGAGGATGTTAATGAAACGAAGGTAGAAGATAACGAGATAGATGTTAAAGACGACGATGAGAAAGATGGTGGAGACGATAGCGAGAAAGATTGTGGAGGCGATAATAGAGAGAAAAGCGGTGAGAAACAAGACTGGGACGATGATGAGAAAGACGTTGGAGATTCAAAATCAGGAGATTATCTAGGGGTTTAAAGATATGTGGAATAAAAGAGACACATACTTCCAAACTTTACCAGGTATTACCCATTTTTTTACTCTTTGACAAGTTAAGTCGAAACTTGAAAGTCATAAAAAATGCCAATGCTCAATCCTTTCCCCATAGTAGTCGCTTCTGGTAATACTCGATGTCCTTATCCACTTAATACTGAATCTGAATTTTACCGATGTTATATTTCTGGCAGTATCAGTTTACTTTGGGACAGCGATTCCTATATGTGAATGTTTGTGGGCATTTTTTGTCTAAAATTTTGTTTTTGATAACCTTATTTTTTAAGTAGAGTATCTTTTTGATTTTATAACAAGATTTTATGACATACCGGTGAAAAGACCTGGGTTCGGGATGAAAAAATCCCAGAATGCATTAAAAGGAAAGAAATCTGAATGTACAGTTCACAACAGAAATAAGTTTTGGAACAGAGAAGAAAATTTGTGTGATTCAGGCGCAAACTTCAAGTTCAAAAAGGTAAAAATATCATTCACTGTGGCTTTTAGTTATTTTCATAATCTATAGCTCATTCAAGTTACCAAGGTATACAGCACACGCCCGATAATTCGAACCTACAAGGGACCAAGGCTCCATGGTACAGTGTCATTTAATTTGGATTTTCTTCTTAATTCCCATTCTGAAACTTGACTACAACCCTTTGTACTTTCTGCACACCGAGCATCTTTCATTTGGTTGGCTTATTGTTTTGGTCTGGATTATATGCTGGAGATGAAATATAGTTTTTATAGCGTGCCTTTAAAGAAAATAGAAGGTACATATTAAAGAACTTTTACATCTATTATCATTATTAGCACTGAAGCAAAAGATTCTGGAAGTGAAAATTGTAATACCGAAAAATCGAAACATCGTGCAAAGAACAAGAAAACGGCAGGTAAGTACGTTTTTCACCTATCTTGTGTACGGCATATCTTAGAAATGCTTATGAATATTGTCAAAATTGACGATAAAGCATCAGAAAATAATAATGACTCATGGCTATTTTGAAAACGAATATGGTGGATTTTTAGTTGTTTTTGATTATTAAAAGTCCTAAGTAAGTAATCCGCCCTAATAAAAATGAACTCAAAAAGTCACAAATTTCAAGTATCTGAAACCTAGTCACAAATTTCAAGTTTCTGAAACCTAGTCATTAAATTCAAGTTTCTGAAACCTAGTCAAAAATTTCAAGTTTCTGAAACCTTAGTCATTAAATTTAAGTTTCTGAAACCTAGTCACAAATTTCAAGTTTCTGAGACCTAGTCAAAAATTTCAAGTTTCTGAAACCTAGTCATTAAATTCAAGTTTCTGAAACCTAGTCAAAAAATTCAAGTTTCTGAAACCTAGTCACTAATTTCAAGTTTCTGAAACCTAGTCACAAATTTCAAGTTTCTGAAACCTAGTCACAAATTTCAAGTTTCTGAAACCTAGTCACTAATTTTAAGTTTCTGAGACCTAGTAACAGATTTTAAGTTCTGAACCTAACTGAAATAATAAAAGAACAAAATTTAAATTTTGTTTCACCATGTAGAATTCAAACCTGGGCTACTGTGTCAAGTACATATTTTATCATATTTTTAGGAGTTTTGCTATTTGCAAGCCCGTTTGGTATAGTTTTAAACTTGAAAGAGCTATACATAGCTGTGAATCAAAACACCAAGTATACGGGCATACATTGGATTTTATGAATGAATGTCACACTCAAGATATAGGTAAGTAAATAACCTTCAATAAAATGTTTGTCAGGGAAGGAAAAATTATGTTTTGTTATTGGGGAACAATCGAAAAATACAATTACCTGTTAATTAGGGATGTAACAGTATGTAATAGGCATCTCTGATACCGTTCATCATAAGACCATATTATATCCTATAGCAGTTTTGAATTTTCTGAGGTCTGTATGGACATGTGATACAGTTTAATAAAGGTGTAAGCCATAATACTGACAATGCGGAATTTTTCGTCCAAAAATCGAGTTTGTCCTAATTACACGCTTTTCTTTATAACAAAACATATTACAAGAAAATGACCCTGAAATATGCCAAAATGCTAAGAAAAAGCCAAGAAAAGGATCCATCTTGAAATTTTACATCGAGATAAGAAAATTTTTCAGACCTTTATTAGGGAGGTTACGCAAACCAAAATCTACGACGTACCGGCAGCCGAACTTAGACACTGACCGATTGTGCTGCTGAAAGTTACTTGAAATGCTAATTTCCAGAACGGCTGTGCAACGTCGTACGTCGTAGATATCTTTTTGCGTAACCTCGCTATTACTTTCTAGTATGCTAAAAAGTTTAAAAAGCAGAAAATAAACAAGATATCTTAGGAGGCCGTGCACACTTAAAATCACTTACATAAAGACAGACACCAAAGGCATTAATTAGAATTTGTGCTCTACAGACGATATTTTCCAGTAACATTTTGACTGTGTACTTATTGGCCTAAATGTTTGCAGAAAATATTGTATTTCAAGAAAAGGAATAAGAAAATCCAAGCCTCAAAATATGTAAATTTAAAAACATTTTAAGCCTTGTTTCAGACGATTGGCTAAAGAAATTGAGCCTTTGCTCCAAAAATTGCTTTCTTATAAAAAAGGCGTGTATTTACCAGTAAAGGCTAGTTACATAAACAACATAATATTTGTTATATCAACATAATGAATTCGCCATAGATGAAAATATTATTTAAACATATTTATTAAAAATTTATAAGCTTTCCGAATAAAATCCATCGTCAGTGAGTCAAAATATACAAGTCCTGTATATTTTGATTCACTGACGATGGGCTTTATCCAAAATTCTTATGAATTCTTAAAATGAATATAAATGGTTTTATTAACTGGAAGCAAAGCCCTAACCTGTCACAAACACAAGTGAACAGTATCAGGCTAAGTGGTGTGACGGGCTCGTGTTTCAAATAGCGGTGCTCCAGAATCGTTAATTCTGTACCAATATACTGTATTCCATATTTGTATGTGAATATTCCATTTATGGGTATAAAATTCGCATTCACACGCTCCAAGCACTTGAAATGAATGTGCCTTTTCATTTACTTTTCTGAACCTAGTCACGTATTATAAGTTTTCTCAAATTAGTTAAATTTGTGTGAACATAGTCACAAATGCTAATTTTCTGAACATAGTCACGACTTTTAAGTTTTTAAACCAAACTAAGACGATTGATAAGAAAACAATTTTTAAAATATTTAAAATTATGATGATTGTAGGATTTTACCCAGGCTCATATTTACTACTAACCCACGCCCATAATTACCCATTCTGTTTTAATGAAAAAGTTCTGTTTCTTTTTATTACAGAATGCATATGTTATGACGATGCATGTCATTTAAAAATATTGCCATGAAAAGAAGACACGTATTTGAAAAGATGGCTGACTTGGATTATAAAATAGACAGGTTTCACTTCGCAAACCATGTGGATAAATGGTTTTAAAAACATTGTAATCCATATAAAAGTCAGCACTTAAATGGGGTACCTAGATCATCATTATATGTACATTGAAAACTTTATCATGAACCTTTACATTTTTGAACTTCTTAGGACTGTTTTGAGTTGTTGGGAATGAAGCATTCGTGACCTTCCGTCTTTAGTTGGACTTAAAAGGTGAAAAGACGGTACGGTTGGTGCATACCCGTATAGTTAATAGCTTGAGTACCCTAGTACTACCCCACCTAAAAAAGCCGATCAATTTTCCAAGGAAAAAAAGGAAGCTGAAATACTTTGAACAAAATAAACTACCAACTAGTTTCATTGAATTTTTTGTTGTTGTCTATTTCAGGTCAATACGGAGGCGTGTGAACAGTTGTTTTCCTGGTTTTCTAGGTACAAGAAGATGACAAAACACATGATTAGAGAACGCTTTACACTCATGGACTTCCATAACGAAGAAAATCTGAAACGTTCGACGCAAGATTGAGAACTTTTGAATTGTAATTGAAATTGTAGAACTATAGTATACTTTTTTATCTTTACATATGAAAATCTGAAAACAAACCATTAACTATTAAACATACAAAGGAAGATAAAAAATGCAATATTACCCTTTGAAACAATTATGGAAATTTGGGTACTTAAAAATTATTTAAAATAGTCAAGGCCCAGCCGCGAAACACTTTGCAAATTGTAAAATATCTTGCAAATTCCTTGAAATTTGAGGGGTGTACCGTCATGTTGGAGACTATATTTACAGTTTGCAATTTGCAAGAGACTTTGCAAATTTTAAAGTTGTGGTAAAGATTTATCTCCCTGATATTAGTGTTTAATACGTTATCTATGTATTTTGTTTGAAGTGATCAATGTATGTGTTAATACTGGACATGTATGGATTTGGAATAATAGAATGACAATCAGTGATGAATCTTGTCAATCGCAGAAGATCTTCAAACTCGCACAAACGAATAAAGCGATGAAGCCAGGTTGTTACTTTTTGGTCTGTAGGATTTTTTTCCTCTGCTTCCAAAGAATCAATAATGTTATCCACGTTTGGAACGATACAGTCATAGAGAGCGTCCAGGGATCTGTATCCTTCATTTTTCCAAAATGTTCCTATTCCCTCTGTAATTTTTGTAATTTCAAAACTTGGTTGAAGTATGCTACTTGCATCCACAATCAGTTTTTAATTGTTTTCTTTAGTTGGAATGGCATATATACTAGCATCGTTTAGAATGCCTAGTACCGCTTGCAGGTTAACCATAATTCCGTTTTCAAATCATTTGATAAGCTCACTTTCTGCCGGGGCTATGAACTTGTGGAAGGATAATGTTAAATCGCTATCCTGTACGTTTCCGTACAAATGTTGCTTGATTGAAACCTTGCATAATTTCACTGGGAAAATTTGATATGTAATAAAAGTATGAGTGATGATTTTTCCGATGAATTTTAGATGTTCCAATGAAAGCGCATGTGTCGGAACACATTCGTTATACCCATCGCAAAGTTCGTACAGCTTCTCAAATAATGTGGTGTAAGCATCCCGTGTTACACCTTCCCCTGCAGCATCTTCTTCATGGAATAGAAAGTTGAATTTACAAATACTTGGATCATCCGTACTTTCATTGGCTTCAAAAACATCATCAAGGATATCGCCTCTATGCACAGTAAACGTTTCTTCTCTAGAAATTTTCTGTTGCTCTTAGCAATCGAAGAGATTCTAGCTGCGCAAAACTATCAGCATTACCATTTGTGTCCATTAGGTTTGTTTCCATGTCATAAGAATTTTCATCACCAGCGAAGGATGCAAATTCTTTAAACACGACTTCTCCGTCACTGGACAAATTGATATTATCTTCCCTGACAGCCATGTTTTAAACTCCCTGCTTGATTTTATCTTCTGGGTATTTCACATTATTATCATAAGTTGAAAGCATAATGGGTTACTTGAAAGGGAACCAACTCAAAAATAAACGTCATCATATTATATTTCCAGGAACATTCGAGTGATATAACCCTCAGTGAGATGTCGACACATAGCACCACCACCATTACAGCCACCGTCCACTAAAATACCACCACCACCTTGACAAAAGTTACTACATCCAACAACTAAAAATAAACGCCACCAAACGCAACCAACAACAAACCCCCACATCTCCACCACACCAAAATCATAAAACATCACCAACCCACAAATAAAACACCCCCCCCCCCCCCCCCAAACTTCCCTCCTCTCCCTATCAAAAAATTCAACATGCTAGCACTTAATCTCGTCTTCTCTGAACACTTCTGTGCCGGGAATTTTCAACATTTTAGGAATCTATTTCTTAACCGGTGACCGCTCCCTGGTGTATGGGTCGCGGAGTTCCTAGGTCACTACTCAGGGGCCCAGGACCGTAAAAAAAATTATAACCCCATCACGAATGTATTTGTCATTGACATCTTTTGGTCCAAAAACTCATTTTATTGTGGTTTTTAAGCGGTTTTACCGGCAAAAATAGAGATGTCATGCCATGTGAGTGGGTCCACCAAGTGCTCTAACTACTCTTTTTTCGAGCCAAATGAAGTGAGCCTCAGCTTCTTAGCTTGTTCTTATTTTTTTAGACCAATCTGAGCTTCTATGTGCTTATAAATCTTATAAAGAAAAGAGTGTAATGGGAGATTTATTATAATTCATTATAATTAGCAATGATGAAAAACTAACGATTGATCAATTATAAGCAACAATTATCTCATGGTGAATGCAATATGTAAATTTGTAAACATGATGCAAGGCACATTTTGAATTAAGAGTGGTGCATTGATGAAACATTGGTGACAACATTAAAGTTTGCTTGTGTATACGTTTTTCCAATCAATGTACATAGTATATGCATTGTAATTCAAGCTGCTATAGTTTGAAACCTCGTCTGGATCGAAAATTTCTTTAGATTCCCTGACTTATATCGACTAACTAAAGATCCTATGCTTCGAAAATTCATGTGGTTTTCACGAACTTTTCAGCCATAAAAACATTCGGAGATCTAAATTTCGCTTGTGTATTTGAAGTACATGGATATAGGATCTTAAATTGAAGAACTTTCGAATCATGACTTCAAGCCGTTCAACTGTTTGGAAAATATGGGTGCGCTGGTGTTCCAAA
>JAUBWS010110143.1:0-10139 GCA_032270445.1 Darlingtonia californica
TTCTGCGATTAAAATTGAAAGAGGATGAGCGACTTCGGGTTCATGTACATGAACACGAATTCGCATGACGCTCCACCTAGTGGAGGCGATTAGGTTGTAAGAATCCAGTATTAGATCGACTGAGATTCTTATGAAATAAAATGTTATATTATTCATTTATTATTATTGGTAATCTGGTAATTTTTAAGCTTATTCTGACTGTGGAGAGAGATTGTTTAGATTGTTTAGATTTAGATTTTTTACTTTCAGTCAAGTTCAACCCACCTTTTTCAAATTTCTTTTGGCAATTGGGGAGGTCAGTCAAAATTTCAAATTGATTTTTGAGATCTAAAGTAAACTAAAGAGTGATTCATAGGATTTCAATGTTTACATTTTCGCCATTCCCATGCGCATGCGTGGAGTCAAAAACCATTTGGCAAGGTGCTGTTTCCATAAAAATTCTCGTGCGATAGAGTGCCGATATAAGAAAAACATAAAAAAATGAAGTTTTTAGGGGGTTTGGAAACTAAGCAGCAAAGTATATTTTGGTAGACAGAAAAGTGTTTTCAAATAGAAAGCAACATCACGCGATGTCAACCAGCAAGGAATAAAACAAACAACTTTCACACTTTTCAATACAACATGTCTGTGTTTTTTGACTCCAAAACCGCGTTTGGGACTTGGGCATGACAACAATATACGTCACGATGAAATCCGTCTATTGGAAAGAGCTAATTTAAAAAAAATTTATTTTCAATTATGGTGTATTAGGCCTTAGTCTCTACACCACATTCCTCGCAAAGAGTAACAAACAAGGATTTCCGCAGCTAGCACAGCCACTCAAGAGGGAAACAGGTTGGCAGCCAAGAAAAAATTTGGTTCATGTGTCCTAATAAAGCTAAAGATCCAAAAATATGGGTCAGTCAGGTACTCAAAAACGAAGCATTTTTTTCATCTTTCATCAATTTCATGAATTCTTTTACATAGAACACACACACAAGGGCACATAAATTTACCATCATTTACATGTCATTCTGCAAAAATTCTCTTGATGAAGAGGAACTTTCTTCTAACCAACTAAACGGCAGGAAAATTCTTCACTGTGTATTCTGCATACCCGGCAGCCAGAACAGTTTTCCTAAAAACTACATGCCTGCACATGCCTATGGTGTCCTCGTATAGTTTGGGATCGACAACATGCGCACATTATATATATATATGGAATGCAGTAATTTGAAGAATTTGCGCTTTTGGACCAGCTGCTGTAAGTGGTACACTTGGTACTCTGGCAAAAACCATGATGAACTTTAAAATTTATGGCATGCAATACATAACTTTGAAGCACATTTTTGGCGGGTGATTGGCAAAATAATACTATTCCAGAGTGCGGTAGACCACACACCTTACGACCCTGGGCATCTCTCGATTACGCCCGCGAATTCGCAGGCGTTTTTCATAATTAGATTTTGTGAAAACACCCGATCACACCCGGACTAACCGTCCCGATTACACCCGGACTAACCCAAACGTGCCCGAACGGTTCGGGCGCGATTTTTTTCCACGGCACTTTGCAATTGTAAGATAAATTACAGACCTGAAATATTTGATTTAATTTAGCTTTTTAATCAAAATTTTTAGCAAATAACAATGTTTTTTTAAATTTAAAACAATTTTACAAAGTTATCAAGGTTTTTATAATCTAAAAAGGAATAAAAAAAATAATCTTAAAAATGATCTTAATAGATCTGTATTTTACAATAACCGCATGTCTGACAGCCAACACACTTCGAGCTTTCGTTAATTTTGACTTTTCAACAGAATTTTGACCCTCAGAACATAGTCCCACCATTGTTCATTTTTCTGCATGTAGTATCATCATACTACAAATTCTCCTATATACTTTAGCGGACCAAATATAGTATGAGTTTCAGCCTGAAAATGGCATTTTCTGAAAAATGACTTTTAAAGGTGTAAGAAGCCTGGGAAGAAATCTTTTAATTGTAGAAACTTGTTTGAAATGATAAAGAATACTCAGGTTTGTCATTTCAAGTTAGATTTATCTCAAAAAATCGATATTAGGCCAAATTTTTAGTCAAGATATATATTTAAAAAATATATATGCGTAAAATGGCTATTTTTGAAAAAATATGACGCAAAACGTTTAAATTTAGTTGCGTCACATTAAATAACTGATAGTTATGAAGATAAGGCTAAGGTATTACATTTCCAGTAAAATACTTTTCAGGATCATGAAAATTGCCAAATCTAGCCTAAAAATTTAGCCAAAATAGTCTAAAACAGGGTCAAAAATAAACAAAAAATGTCATTCTTTTCAAGCAAAACTAATTAAAGTGAAATACTTATAGTAATTCTACAATAAGTGTATTGAACATAGAAAAGTATCCAACACTCTAAAGATCTGATGTTTATATACATAATTAAAATCTTGCAACTATATGTTATTTAAAGTTTACCTTACTTTTTCTTCACTTTCAGTTTTCTTAGGTTGTGAAAACAAAATAACAGTATTTTGTTGAGAACCATATCAAATGAAACACAAAAAGAACCACTATAAAAAATACATCTCCATTGATTCTCTTCTGATAAACCAATTCTTCAGTTTTGGCTCAAAGAAGAACAGCAATTACCATCAACTGCCATACCGCATGTACATCTAGATCTTAATGAATTGGCTTCTACACTAATCATGGAAATCACTTGAAATTTTCAGGATTTGTAGCTAAAGGATAGGGCTTTCGAGTGAACCCTGGCGGCAACTTGAATTTTAATTTTCAGCGTTGTTTTTAAGCTTTTGAAGTAAAAAAGTCTTGGTTCTATGAGCTCTTTTCTACAGAAATGGAAATTTCCAAGGAGTCAATGAAAACTCTAGAAGTGATTCAGATTCAGTGGTATACACTTTTCATGGTTTTTTGCATTTTTTGAAAAACAAGCAAAAATAGGTGTCAGAGAACAGAAAAAACAACATTATCAGCAAAATTAATATATATAACCTAAATGTTATAAATAAAGTAGAAAGCTAGGGTTTATACAGCTTCCTTATGATGTAAACAGAAAAAAAGATATGATCAATAAAAAATGAGTAAAGTTTGAAATTTTTCGAAAAAAGGTGCTGAAACGTGAGTTCATGTTTTGACATTACACATGTTCAAACAGCTGTGGAGCGCAACCGTGGTTCGAATCCCATTATTTGACATTTTTGTATCGAAATATTTCTTCTTAGGTGCAAGACTTTATATTTTCCTGTTTCTCTATTCCTGTGTGTTCATTTTCTTGGATCTGTTATTTCCTCTATGTATTTGTTGACTTGTCTGATTTTTTCTAGATTTTCTCTTTCAGCTACCAATTCTACTTTTATGTTTCCTTCTTCCTGTGTTTTTCTGCATTCATTCAAGTGCTCAGTCGATTCCTTCTCCCCACACTGGCATCTATGATTCCTTCCTATATTATTTCCAACATCTATTTTTATTCTCCGTCATAATGTTTGACTTGCCTCTGCTATTCCCATTTGTCTTCAATAGCCTTTTCTAACAAATACCTGGTCAACTTGATGTCTCATCTTTTTATACTGGCCTTCTTTTTCTTTCGTTAATTTTATCTTTTCTTTCACTAACTTTTTCCATTCGTCCTTCCTAAGTTCCTCTGCTCAAATCAAATTTATGTTCAAAGTTCTTGCTTGTTTCTCTGTTTCATAGTGCCAGTTACTTTTTCTTTCTGCTGTTCTCTCAGTATCATTTTAATGCAAGTTCTTTCTTCATCTGATGTAATTAAATTTTGATAGAGCATCATTCTTTGGTATTGTATTTTCTCCTGAATTCCATATCCCTGTCTCCTTTACAATTCTCAGATATGATATCGACTTGATTTAGAATGGCTTTCAGTATCTTTCCTTGGATTTTTTCCAACTTTTCAATATCTTTCTCCTCTAGTTTGGTCCAAACTAAGGGGGCGTTTACACGTCAAATCTCATCCCGGGATGAATGTCCCGGGATGAGATCATCCCTATCTCTAGTCAAAGTTCTCATACTGTTCAACTCGTCCCGGGATGAGTTCATCCCTATCTCTAGTCAAAGTTCTCACACTGTTCAACTCGTCCCGGGATGAGTTCATCCCTATCTCTAGTCAAAGTTCTCATACTGTTCAACTCGTCCCGGGATGAGTTCATCCCTATCTCTAGTCAAAGTTCTTATACTGTTCAACTCGTCCCGGGATGAGTTCATCCCTATCTGTAGTCAAAGTTCTCATACTGTTCACACGTTTTTGGCGGAATGAAATTTTGTCCCGGGATGAGCTAGAGAAAAAAATATGTGTAAACAATGAATTTCATTTCATCCCGGGATGAAAAACACTTTTTTTCATAAATGCACAAGGTAGTGAAAAACATGTTTCGTCCCGAGATGAAATATTGCTAATTTCGTCCTGGAATGAACTCACGTGTAAACATTTTTTATTTCATCCCTAGACGAGTTTCATCCCGCTTGCTTGTAAATGTACTCTAAGTTGTATGTGATGGATGGAATTACTGTTCTTTCAAAGATTATAAGCCTTGCTTCAGTTAAATATCTTCCTAATATTTCCTCCCTGATCTTGATCACTTCTGTCAGCATCTCTCCACTTCTATTCTCAATTTCTGTAATTTGTTCTGTTGCGTTCCTTCCTTCCCAATGTAGTTTCCCAAATACTTATATTGACTTGTTTCTTTTATCTCTCCTTTTGTAACTTTTATCTTTGGTATTTCACTATTTCCTCCTTTTCCTGTCTTTATTACCAGAATGTTTGACTTCTCTGGATTAAAAGTGAATTTTTTGTTGTTGTTGTTCCATACACAATAATTTCTTTCCAACCTCCTCAATCATTTTAACTATCCCTACTGCTGCAATATCATCCACATAGATTAAACTCCCTAATGACAATTTTGGTGTAACTATGGTCTCACATTCCGGTCCTATTTCTCTATTGATGATGTGCTGCTACAGCATAGTATTGGTCCAAAGATTGTTGCTTTGACTACTATCTCTATTGTGAATTGCTCTGTCTCTCAACCTTCATATTTTCATTAATTATATATAGCAATGCTGCCTCCTTCTCTTAGCCTATTCTTTGTGATGTCTACCAAACAATCCTCTAGCCACAATTTATCAAAGTATTTTTTAGCGTCTACGAACATAACATGCATATTTCTCCCTAGGGCACAGTTTCTGTCAATTATTGACATGAATGCCAATTATCTTTCTTTCTCCGTTTTGATATTTACTGACATTTATGTTACTGTCCACCTTCTTTAGCAATACTTTTTTGAAAATCTTGCCTAATATACTTGTTAAAAAAATTCCTCTCTTATTCCTCATCTCACATTTTCGTCCCCTGTTCTCACTGATAAGGAATCTCCAGTTTTTGCAGGATCTCTTTGAATAGGATGCATAAGGACTTGACCATTTCTTCTTCCCCTTCTTTCACTAACTCATTAGTCCATCCTTCACTGTCTCCTGCCTTTCTTCTCTTGAGTTTGCTGACGCTACTTTTTTTATGGGCGCCATTATTGTCGAGGTGAAAAAGAATGCAATTGTAGAGCGGAAAAAGACCCTACTAACACGTGATATACTGCATATACTGACGCTTTTCTTTTAACCTTACTGCGTTTGATAAGTGCAAGTGATATTGGTACATAACAGAAAACATCGTTCCTTTTAGCACCTAGATTTTTTTTAATCCGACAATTTTGGTGCACCTAAAGTTTTGACAACGCCCTCTGATTTGCAGTGCTCTGCTGGGGGCTTGCTCCACCTGGCCAGGCTGCCACTGATCCTTTGTAGAATCTAAGTTTTAGGGTACATAATGAAGGGTTCAGAAATTGTCAAACAACACCCTAAAACAATCTGAGCTTTTTCATAAAAACTCAAATTAACACCTTACTAAAGCAAGACACTAAGCAGATTGAAGGCACCAATTTTTATTTAGAATTTCCCATACCTAATTTTAAACACATAAAAACTTCAAAAATGTCTCAGAGCTTTTTGCTAATTTTAATACTTCTTGTCTTTATGCAAATGATGTCCATTTGAGTGCTCATTATTTAAAAAATACATTAATGGAAATTGGCAACACATTCAGTAGGAGGCATGAAACGGGATGGTCTGCCTTCAGCCTGCAGCTGTTCAATATCTCATTTATATTATGTGACATTTTCTATGTGTTTATTCCACTATTTCCTCTATCATTTTTCCTTGCCATGTCATTGAAGAGCCTGTGTTTGTTGAACATGTAACAGAGATTAACACTAGAATTAATCAGCGTATTTTTGCTTGTGTAACAAAGCTCTTTAGATATATGAAAAATTTAGCTTTTCAAATATATCTATCAAATACCAGTTATTTGTGATGCTATCAAATACCTACTTCTAAACATTCTTATTTTTTTAATGATTTGAAAAGATTCAACTGAATTTAAAACACAACACTTGCTTTTATCGCTGTTCTAGAAAATATTACTTAACAATATCAAAGAGTGTATGGTTTGATGAAAGATTTTGATATCAGTGACCTCACACTGTGGTACTTTAAAGGATGGATGCAAGACACTAACATTCTGACAATTTGCAGAAATTTCACATTTTCATCCTAAAAATGTCACAAAAGGCCTTGAAAAAGGAGATTGAATACCTTAAAACCCTGTTCCCAAAGAGCCAAACGATTTTTCGTATCCTCTCAGGGAGTACAGATGAGTTAACATGCTCTTATACTGATGAACATGGAAAGAAGCACACAATCATTTGCAACTTGGTAAGAATACATTTTTTGTGTGCAACTCATAGCCTTTTTTCATATTGCCCAGGCAATCATAAATCCATGCGAGTCAAAGATAATTGACCTTTAGTGTATGCAACAAATCGCAAGTTAGATTTAGTTTTGGTCAAAATCTCAATAATGTTTCTTATACTGAACCATAAGACATCCTTACATGTATTCTAAAATTTGTTTCTAAGTATTGTTACTCCTTAAAGATGAGGTTACCCATGTTGATAAATGGTTTCATTCTTATGTAGCTGTTTAGCAATCAAATTTTACTTTTGAATGTTTGAAAAGCATCTTTTCATTGTTTTGAATAAGATTTAATCAGAATTCAAAAATGTTTTGATTAGGGCATGTACCCAAATTTTGCTCCAATATGGTGTTCAGAATCTGAAGTCCCGCAGTTGACAGACCTTGTGGAGAAAATCAACACAGTGACTTCGAGTCAATCTCTAATCTTCAAGATGACCAAGTCGCTGGCCATTGAACTCTTCAAACTAAGAAACGAGGATATCCCTAAGAATATAATAGATGCAACTTTGACATCCAAAGAAGAGGTATATTAAACGTATCAAATTGTACACTTACCCGATCGTTTTCATTGCAAACTAAAATTGGTGCGACATCTTAAATTGGTGCACCCCGAAAGTTCCAGATCATAATTTTACATGCTTTTTTTTTACATACTTAAAGAGTATGCGTAAAGAATATGCTGTATGTTTTGTTAACATTTCCATCTAAGAATGCTTAGCGTAAATATACCTGCAACTCCTACAGTATCAGTTTTGAAAAACCATTGCCCAGTAGACTGCTTATATTTAAAAATTGTTATACTCATAATTGTTATAAGACTTACACTCGTCTTTCTTTGCTGTACAGAAAACAGAGGACATTGATTTGGATGATGAAAAAGAACCTGACGAAGATTTTACAATGGACGAGGTTGGTTTTAATTTTATCTCTTCTATTGACAATTTCTACATTTTTTGCAGTCTTCTTTGAGTCCACAGTTTAGCAGTTCCGTCAGAAAATTTCTGATACTAAATTGAAGGTTTAGAAGACTGTATTTTTAAACATTACCTTGAAATTACATGTTTATTAATAAAGAATTCATCAACCTTAAAATTAAAGCCTTTTTTGAAAAATATAAAATTTTTTGGAAAATCAGGGAAGAAGTGTTGATTTTGGGAAAACTCAGGGAAAAGTTGCATGAACTATGTATTGTACTGTGTGTTTGATCATCAAAATCCTCTTTGTTTTCCTTCAAAGGAGTGAAAATTATACATCTTCCAGCTACTTAGACATCCTAAAATTCTAAATCTTTTTTCTTCTCTTCAACGCTTTTAAGCAGAAAGGACCATACCCTTACAGGAGATGCAGCACATCATTCAGAGATGTTTCTTCTTATCTATTTCTATTCTTCAAATCTTTGAAATACTTCCTCCTTTTACCTTTTCTTTAAATTTTCTTTGTAATCGTAGTGAACCTCTTTATATGCTATGTAGCTTTGGCTAGCATTGGAGTAGCGCCTGAGACTTGTTTGATGGCAAAATGAGTTAGATTCGAACGACAGATACTAATCTCCTTGTTCCATATCTTCCTTATTAGTTTCTCTACATATTTTTTCACTTTTCATCATCCTCTGTTCTATCGTCTTTTCATCCTCTAAAGATTCTTTTCCTCAGATCTGTTTTCAGTAATTTTCAATAATCTTCTTGTAGGTAGCACCTGATCAATGCTGCTAGGGGCCTTATTTCCGAAGTTATTGTGATGTAGATCTCAAAAGTGACTGATATAGTCATTTGATGGTTCAAGAAGTTTAATAATCACCATCTGCACTACAGTACCTCCAATTTTGCTGACATTATTCAATTCCTTCTTTATTTTTATTTTCGCTGTCCTATCATTTAAACCTTCTTCATCTAGTCTCACAATTCTTCACTATACCATTATCGATCCTACATCTACATTTTTTTTCTACAGGCACTACCTAGAACCTTCACTTTCCATCAAAAGCTGAGGAAAAAGAGCTTAGCACTCTTGGTAATTTATGTCTCACTTAGGGAAAATAGGGTGGGTTTTCAAGGAATTTTCAGGGAAAATGGGCTAAATTTGAAAAATCAGGGAAATTTGTTCTGATAATGTGCTACGAACCCTGTAAAAACTGGTGACGTAAGCACATTACAACGTTTTTATGGCAAGTTATGACCAATTTTCAGTGAAAAATGGCCCTTTTTTGAAAAATTGATTGAAAATGTAAGTTTTGGCCTCTTATCTACATATGGTATTAACTTCAAACTTTTGTCAGATGTTACTTGTTACAAGATATATTGATTAATTTCAAAAAATCCGACATATGTTATTTAGACAAATTTTGTGGATTTTATGCCATGAATTAACGTCAAAAAAAATCGCCCATGAAGAAAAGGGTTACGTCGGAGTTGACAGCAGCTTTCTAAATTGAAGGTTGTTTTTTTTAAGGATGAAGACGATTATGACATTGACTCGCACTTGATTGTGGAAAAAGATGAGAGGTGAGTAGATTCATTATTGACCTTTATAGACTTTTGGGAGACCTATTGGATCAGTTCTCGAGCTGTGGCCGAATGGTTAAGGCGCTGATCGCCTGAACGGGGGTTCCGAGTTCGAATTCCTTACGAGGCATTCGGTAGTGAATTTTCTCAATCACTGTTAATTCTGCATGGTACTCTGAGGTGTTTCCAGGAGGCATTATCTCATAGATAACAGTTCATGAAGTTCAGTTCCTAAGTAAACAATCACATCATACCATATATCATTGGTAAGAATGCAACAGCCCTCCTTACTCACTTGGGCAATTTGCTAATTACTAGACGTCATTTTCAAAACATACCACATTTTCCGAAATTTCCAATGCAGTAATAACTGCTTAAAAAAGAAACCTACTTTTAGATTTATGCCACTAAAAATAAAGTCTATACAGAACAGCTGAGACATCGTGTAACGTAACACTAATATTTTTGCCAAAAACTTTTTTTTTAATTCAGAGAACTGTGACAAGGGTTCCTGGTTTAAAAATTTAAAATAGGGTAAAATGAAAGTTGGGATACAATTTTTATGTAGACACAGTAAAGTAAATCAGGTACCCTGTCAGCACAAGACGTTGTTTTGACGTCGTTGTTTTGACGTCGTTTGACGGTCGCGTGACGTCACATAAAGGTCGAACGACGTAAAAACGACGGACGACAGTCTTGTGCTGGATAGTTAATCTAGACTTTTGTTTCAAGGTCCTTGCTTTTTCTTTGTAGATTCTTGTAGTTTATTGGACATAACTGTTGACATCATCAATGGTGTCAAAAGACTTAAATGAAAAGA
>JAUBWS010110165.1:0-10137 GCA_032270445.1 Darlingtonia californica
TCGTCTAAACCCGTAGCCTTGTCCTTTTTTAGTTTTTTGAAGAATGTTCTTACAAAGACTTTTGATACATATTGAAACTTGAATTTCATATTTGTGCGCTTGCGGATAGGTTTGTTGGGCTTCCAGATACAGTTTCTCAGTGGAAATGATAATTTCTTGAGTTTCGACACTATAGAAGAAAAATAGTCAGCAAATTTTTCGGTTTTCTTTTTGTTGTCATCATTGTTCATGGTACATTTTTGCTTGTTACTTTTCGTAGGATAAATAGCTTTCACACTTTTCCAAAATTTCTTTGGATTAAGTTGATTTTCAGTGATCAAGTTTTTATGATACATAGCTTTCGCTTTTCTTTGCATGATGTTACATTTGTTTTTGAGAGTTTTATATCTATTCCAACCACCTTGATTATTTGATAATATTGATGTTGTGTTCCACATTGCAGAGATGTGGCCAATGATGTCACGTTTGGCTTTTGTGAGTCCTTCAGCATTAAGTTGCAGAATGCGGATAACGGTAGTAGCCATAGGCTCGTTTAGAGAAAAAATCGCGGGTTCCCAATTATCTTTAAGGGTTAGTATAGATTGGATATGTAACAGTGTTGTTTAGTAGTTGGGTTGAAGAAGTTGGTCAGCCTAAAAAATGAGCTGCTTCCAATCGGCACCACGTGGAGGTCTTCTTCTTGCCAACGTGGAGATCTTCTTCTTGCCGATTGCAGGGGAGGCGGGGGTATAAAACTGGGCAATTTTAAGTTAGAACTTTATCATCAATCTACGATAAAACGAATTGTTTTCTATTGCAAATCTTGTGGTCGAAAAGGTTCTAACTCACCTTTAACCCTACCATATCTGGGCTTTTTTGACTTGACGAGGCCTGCGTATATAACTTGAAATTTGGTTTGAAAATAGTTCATAGTAAGAGTGCTAAAAAAATCATGCTCGTAAAGTACTGGTTACTATGGTTACCTAGTAACATCATCACATGAAAATAATCATCACAACGAAAACTATATATATATATATACTATATCTTGAAATCTGAAATAAAAGTGCTTTTTCAAACCTGTTTTCATTTTCAGAAGACTAAAAGAGAGCGTGAATCTTCAAGATAACAAAAAAATCAAGTTGTGACCAGTTATCGTGCGTCAAAAAGACCAAAAATATTTTTTTCGATTTTGGCGCCCTGCATCAGTTATGTGACGTTATATACGCAATTGATGATGTCAGCGAAATTTCTTTTAACGATATGTGACTATTGTCAAAATTTCATGTCAATATCTTTGTCCGGCAATGGTTATGAGCTCCCCCCCCCCCTTAGGTAGGGTTAAGGTGAGTATTTCAAAGAGTTAAAAGTCAAAGATTAATATCTAAAAATATGTTATTGCAATAAACAAATTACTAACCGATGGCTTCAAGGTCTTTGTACGTGATGTTCACGTTCATACCATTTGATGTTCTGCCTTTCATAAGAAAGGAATACATGTAACCACTCTCCAAACAATTCTCAATGTGAGCATACAAGACGCCATTATTATCCTTTTCGATTCTATAATCTTTGTTTTCCACCAATGTTTGATACTCTGATGACTTGTTCTTATCATCATCATCCAGTCGACGTAACTTAAATTCAATCTGATTGGTTGAAACATCTATGCCGACGTCACAAAATGACAATAAACAACCACCCTCATATTTCTTCTCCAATTCGAACCTTTAAATGAAAAATGAAATTGAAGTGACATTCTGCTCGAATTTAATCTTATTCAGCAGGGAGGAATTTAAATTTACACCTTTTGCAAAACTTCAAGTGAATTAGACGACCAGGCCACGAGTTATGGCAATTTTGAGTCACGTTGGTGCTATTACTAAGGACCTTTCAGGCTAAAATCAATAAAAATTGATTAACTTATGACTTATCTAGAGTTAAGTGATGAAACTTTGTAGAACATGCCTTAATACATAGGTTTATAGGTTCGACTTTTTTCTTATTTCATCATGATATTCTGCCATTATGGTAAAGTTTTAGCATCCCAATCGTATATTTTTGTAAACTATATCTTTCATTTGAGGGGTTATTCAGCCAATTGAAGAAGATGTTTAGACTAGCACTGTCCATCCTGACGAAAGTTAACTTGGGGGAGGGGTAGTTTTCCATGCTTTCAACGTACATAAAAAAGTCCATGTTGGATAGGGTTAAACTACAAGTAAATTAAGATCAGAGAATTCTGAGAGGAGTGACGAAAGCAAGTTTAAAGATTTATTTTCATTTTCATGCAAAAACAATTTTCTTCGCCTATTTGAGAAAGTTTATGCTCACAAAAATGAAAATTTCCAGAATGTTTTCCCTCATTAAAATTTCTGCTTTTAAAATATTCGTCATGCTAAGTACTTTATCAAAGAAACAAATTCAAAGATTGGTAATTCGCAGTTTTCCCCTCGCAAACTATGCCATAAAATGATTCACATTTCATCCACGAAATTTAATTTCGCAAAAATTTGAGACATAACGATCCGTTTTATAGCATATTTTAAATGACATCAGCGCTTTTATTCGCCGATTTTTGGTTGGAAAAACGCGCTTTATTCCATGAACTGAAATATTTGGACAAAAGCTTTAAATTAGTTGAATACTCCCCACATGATAGATATTAAGTTGTAATTTTTCCAAACAGTGCAGTTGGTATTAAATATCATCATAATGGCGGAGCAATGTGGTGAAATCCAATAAAATGTTGTGACCTTTATTATCACGTCATTTTTGACAATTAACGTCATAATAGTAAATTTTTGTGTAAAAACCGTAAGTTCTTGAATTACATGTTCTGGTAAAGTTTTATCCCGAAAGACTTTTTAGATCAAAAAATATGATAAAAACAACCTTTCAGTATTTTAGCCTGAAAACTATGAAGCAACAATGCTCAAGTGTCTCAAAATGGCTACCATTTCTGGTGTATCAATTAACCTGAAATTTACACAGAATGCATAAAAATAAAAGTTCTTCACAGAAAAACAAAAGGCAGCCCCTTCGGTATGTAAGGTATTGAAGTCATTAGAACCCTGCAGTGTAGAGTCTTCTTGAATTTAACAAAATTTATTAGTTGATTGACGTCAGGTAGCAAGTTGCTTTTCTCCCGAATAGACTGACGTCAATGCAGGTACTGCAGGTACGGTTTTTTAAGGTTACTTAAAATCGGCAAATTTAATCTCTTTTTTCAGTAAGTTTGAAGCCTGTGCTCGGCTCGGTGATCGTCAGATCGAACGAAGGCTAGACTCGGGTCCGTTAACTTTAGCAATTATACTTTCTGAAGATATTATATTCGTAGCCTTCTGTGGATTTATCATTATATCGTTAAGCATTTATTCTACAAAATAACCGAAAAGTAACGTTGATGGGAATCGAACCTCGGCCTCCGTCGAGCCAAGCGGACGCTCAACAAGCCTTGTATCAAAGGTCGGTAAAGCTTTATTGTAGTATGAAAAATGCTTATATCTCCTTAAAGGCAATCGTTAATATCATACAAGGGAAAGGCGGTTGTAATGTTGTATAAAAATATGTTTTTCTACTTGACAATCATGACGATCTGCTACGTATATATTGCTTGCTTACATCTTTTGTGCCTCAAAAAAATCAATCACTAAAAGGACTATATAATTTTTATATCATTTCATAGAGTTTCGAATTTCTTTAAATTGGTAACTTTTTCATTTATTAAATAGCTTTAGGAATATTTGGAATTTTACGAAACTTTTATGAAACTTTACCAATAAAATGATAACGATCAATAAAAAGTATATAGAAGAATATTTAAAAAAAGTCAATTATGACTTAACTACTGTTAAAAGCACTATGTCTGTGTTACACAGTGATTTTTCAATCTTTAAAGAAATTTCTACGAAAAATTGGAAATAAAATCCTATTTTCAACTTTTCATGCGATAAGTAAACGTAGGATCAAAGTTAAAAATTGAATATTTATGTAGTAGCTTAATTGTGCTTTAAGTAAAATTAAAAAATACACATATTTTTGAATGTATTGATGTTTTATCAAGAACTTTTTGTATTACATGTCCCAGTGGGCACAGCCCGTCCTCCGGACGCCCGCGGGACGTCTCTTTGTCCAAAATAAAGCGTCCCTTTTTTTACTGTTTTCGCGATTTTTCAAGAATAATAGTTAATGTCCTCTTCTCTTTTGATCAAGGTGGCTTATTTGCAGCAATCAAGCAAGTCTATGTATATATGGAGTGTTAAACTTTTTTCCTTTCAATTCACATTTTTTTTGCAAATTAAGATCAAAAATTGGAAACCTATAGAAACTATGTACTCCTTAGTTTGAATATTATTATTTTTCCAAGTTTCGTGAAATTAATCATTAATTTGAAATTTACAATTATGAAGTTGTACTTTATTAGTTTTATTTACTTTATTACAGAAAAACTATGTAAGTGTTACTTCCAACTATAAATAAACAAACAAACAAACAAAAAAACAAAACCTTCTACATTTCAAAACCGTTTGCATTTTACAAAACATTTAGCTGGTGACACAAAAAAATGAAAAAATATGCAAACTTTCCGGACAAATTGGAAAGTGTCTCAAATCATGCCATTAACGGGAAACATTTTTTTTACCGGACGTCATAATTTTATTTCGTTCAATTTTTATGACTATTTTTGTAATTTCTTATGACAGTTTCTATAAACGAAATAATAAAGCAGAAATTAAAAAAAAATAAAAACAGAAACTATGTATTTCATTGAAAAAGTTTCAAAAATCTAAATAGGAGGGTTTTAAGTGGATATAGCTGATTTGTTTGACGTTAAGAAGTTATTTGCAAAGAAAGGATTGAAAAATGGCTCCCACAGGAGTGTTCTGACTGAATTTTTGCACCAACTATAAAGAAATCGCATATATTCATTTCAATGTCTTCTATACAGTTTTATGAGAGCTTTCCAGTGATATAGTTGGTTTTTAGTGATTGAAAAATGAAGAAATTATTGTTTTCATCTCTACAAAATTCTTATAGAAATCGCTATAAGGGGAACATAAAAATTCGTCTAGAGGTTGCCTTAAATAATTTCACGAAGGCCAGTAAAAAAAATTTGATACACCATCCTAAAAGAAACTGTTCAGGATAGAAATTAGATTGTCCAAATGTTTTCCAATTTTTTCATATCATCATTTCATAATTCTTTCGATTTACAAATTGACAATCCAGCGAAAGACCTTATGATTAGATCAGTGTTCATTCATTCTTTTTAATCCTCTTTCAAATATTTCAGGAAAGTAACATTGTGAGCTATCATTGGATTGATTGAAAATAGCAAAATGATTTTTCACTTTACAATATGTGTTAGTATTGGACAATCATATCAAAGTACAGTCTTTTGAAGGAGATATGCCTACATACCTCTTGCTAATATGGCTGGTTGTTTTCTCCAAATGCCTGAAAACAAAAATTAACAAAAAACTTCAGTTCATGTCTTCCCTAGAGTGCTCGAAGGTTTTGGGCAATATTAGCGTCAAGGACAGCTTTCCCTGGGACCCAAAAAAAGTGAAAGGAATTCTCCAAGGGGTTTAACAAAACTTTTAGTGTGCCAAATTTCCGCTATATCAGACCATTTTTTGTGTATAGGTCATAGAGTTTGCTAAATTGCGTGCTTAGTGCCGTAATATAAATTCATGACCAGAATAAAGAACATCCTAGTTAAACCCTTTCGACGTTAATTATACACTGTCGTCTTGATGTTTTTCAAAGGAAATGGACTATGCTGAATAAGATGCACCATATTTGTCGAAAATTTCGCGCATGTGCAAAAGTAAAACTTCAATCATACCCTTTTGGTTTTAGTTATACACGGTCAACTTGATGTTTTTCAAAGGAAATTAGCCACGCCGTATAAGATATATGATATATTTGACAAATATATTACGCATACGCAATAGAAAAACTTTAATCGTACCCTTTTGGTTTAAAGCATACACCATCGGGTTGATATTTTTGAAATGGTCAATTTCCTTTAAAAATATCAAGCAAACAGTACAAAATTACGGCCAATTAGATATAATGAAGATTTTGGAGTAGCGTATTCCCCTAAAGGTTTTTTTTGGCCAAACTGTACCCTGTACTGTATTCTCGCACCCAATATTATATAAAATATTTTTTTGCTCTGAACTGTGATAGATTGCCCATCTGCTGCAGGTTCTCCAACAAGGCGTTTGGCATTGTAGTTGAGATTTTCAAGGAGTTCCGACCACGTTGTGCTTTGTCCTAGATGTATATGTTGGAGCAGTAGAAGAAAATTGGTTTAATGGTCGAATTGTAGATAGTTTCTGCAAATGAAGGAGGGTATTTGATGTCGTATTTTTGCAGCAACTTGATTCTAGTACCAATATTTTTGGTGGCCTTTTCAAAATGTTCAGAAAAGTTTTATCCAAGATATTCCTATTTGAAAGTGGTTGATTGATAGCGATGTTGTCCATCGTGATATTGTATTTTGAAGTTGCTTTTGCAGAAAAGATGTGACCTGATTTCGTAGTTTTTTGTACGTATTCCAGACGGCGGAATCGTTTGTTTTTCTGGCCTGTTTTAAAAAGTAATCACGGGAGTTCGTTTTACTTTTCATTTCTTTTTTCATTCAGTTGTTTTTCTTGATTCTATGCTGTAGAGCTAAAAAGGCTGTAGAGCTAAGACTACTTATAGGATTGAAAAATCTTGTTTCTCTCACGAGATGACTTTTTAGAGTTTTTAAACAGACGTCCTTAATATGCAAAGTAAAAATGATTATCTTCCTTATAAAGAAGTTGTATCTCTATATACTGAGAAATAAAATTTTAAACAAAATATCTTTGTAAACAAGAAAAGATCTTTAAAAACTAAAATATATTGTGATCATAATATCGAGTTCTACAACATTTCAAAAATTTATTTTTCATTGCAGAATCCCATTTAAAAACCTCATTTTTTGGGGAATCTGTGTTTGGCCTTCTCTTGGTATCATACTATCTCGACCCATGTCCGTTGAATGCATAAATTTTCTTACAGAAAAAAAAGTCAAATTTTTTAAAATATATCATTTTCCGACGATTTTCTGACACTATCCTAAACTTTCAAAAATGGATCTCACCCTGGAAAATAGGTCGTTCTAAGAAGGGTTAATAAAAGTTTTTGCCGTCAATAATCGATGATAATCGTGACGTATATAAGACCCACCGTGGTTGGGTCTGACATTGGAGAAATTTTATAATGCCTTCTAGAATGGCTAACAAGGTATCAACTATACAAAAAGCTTTGTCCCTAATGTTTTCCTGGTTTTCCAGGAATTTTACAGGATGTCCACACTTTTTAGATTATAAATTCCAGCTATTTTTTGGTCATTTACACTGTTTTTCCAGCTTTTTAGTATGAAAAAAGATATGTTTTGCAGCCTTACCCAAGAAGGTCCGTCCATTAAAATTCCAGCTCGAATAATTAGAGATTATTAGAGTCTTTGAAACTTTTTTAACATGATGCGATGATTTCGTTTTCCATTTCAAACTTTTTTTCCAGCTTTTCCAGCCTGCGTTTCTGAAAAGCTTTCCAGCCTTTTTTTCCAGACATCATGTTGTAGCAAACTTCAAAGATTTTCCCTCACTTTCGTTTGGCTTCCAAGAATTTGCGGAAATTTAGTTTAAACTGGCGGACTATGAATTTTCTTAGGCGCAGCTTCAAAATTGAAGGTTTCTATCTTTGGCAAAAAAATTTGTGTACTTTAAAAAGCTAATTCCAGCTATTCTTTTAATCACACAACTATCACAATAGTTATTTTGGGCATGTTGGACTAATATTTGTAAAATAAAGTCAACTTGACTTGTTTCAAAGCTCGTTGCTGGAAAGCAATACTCCTTGTAAGTTGTGATACGGTATTTTATCTGAATTTATCTTAAAAATGATCTCGAATCAGAGTTTTTTTTAACTAAAATGTTAATTATTAGTCTTAGTCTTCCAAGCCAATTGAGATTGAGAATGCAATGGCTATGAAATTGATCGTGAGTCATTTTTTTACAGAGATTTTATCACATTTAAAAGAATGCGAGGAGCATTATTAATTGTTAGAGAAACAAAAAGCATTTAAATAGCCTAATTGTTTAGGTAGCGGGACGCCGTGCAGTAGATTCGAATCCTACTCAATTTTATGATTTTTGTCTTTATCGAATTTATTAAAATTGATTCAACTAGGTGAAAAAATTGACTCCAACATAAAATTACTTTTAACAGACCGTTTAAATGTTGATCTTTGAAAAGCAAATGAAAAACTCTAAAAGCAAAGATATCGTCTCCAACTTATCGGATTTTCGGAGTTTATCACTAAAAGTTTTCCGGATCGGAAATTTTTGAAAACTTTTTGCCATTATTTAAAACCTAATTTCCGTCTTTTAACAAACGTGCCCCAGATAGCTGTGAAGGTGTCTGAATATCTCCACCTTTTCTCTGAATTCCCTTTTTACCGTGATCCTGCAGACACCCTAGCTGGATCTATCATTTTGTATTGAGAAAAAAGCAAAACCTACACGCATTCATTTTCATGCGGTGCGTCTTAGTTGATATGTACAGGCTAGTCAACTTGGGCAGTACACACTAATGCACAGCGAGGTGAAAGATCGTCTATTTTACAGCGTTCAAGCTAATCAATAAGAATCTGTTTTTGATCTGTTAGTTGATCAGCGCAACTTACTATCAAGAAGCAAAGTTTATAATAGATTATAATCAAATGACCTACCTCTTCATAGCATCCTGATTCTTGATAATTTGGAATGAGTCATTAACTTCCTTCCAAAGCGGTTGATCCTTAGGTAAAATCTCTATCTTAAATTTATCTTCGTTCAAAGAAGCAATCAAACTTTCGCCATTCAGTTTAACTATAGACTCTCTAACAAGTCTTTTATTCTGAAGTGGTTTTTCCTGCCAAGCTTTCTGCCATTCTTTAATAACTTGACCTAAGCTCCCTTGATTATTTCCGTCTTGCTTTTTGGGCAAAACCAAAACATCAATTTTGGCAACAGCCCTTGCAAGTATTTCCACTAAAACATGATTCGCATATTGTTCGTGCGGTGAAACGAAACATATACAATGATCAGTTTCGCAACCACGGAATCCTCGATAATCTGTCAATAAAACACTACCAAGACTTTCCATTTCGTTCCAAACCTTCCGCTTTTCTTCCTTGCTTGGACATTTGTTCTGTAAATAAGGAGTGTATAGTATGCATGATCTCCCTTGTATAAAAGACAAAGCAAACTTTGTCAAGATGGCTTCTTCTAACAAGTTGCATATAATTGTTGTCCTGTGTTGATTTTCGAGACAAAGATGCTCGATAACGAGAGCTAGTAACTTTCCTGATAATACTTGAGTAGTAGAAAAAGCATCATCTAAAAAGATAAGCTGTGGTTGGTGTGAGCTTGGAATTTTAATCCCACACACTCCGTCTTGAAATTGAACTTTAGATGTCAGACTCTTAAGGACTTCTTCTTTTTCATCCGCTGGTAGCATTTTCGGAAACTGCCCTGGTATCATCTCTGGTTCGTGGAATTTGGAGAAATCGACATCTGTTCCGGCATAATCAGGTTTCTTCTCATGAAGGTATATGGACCCCTTGAAATGAAATAAAAGTTAAAAAGATTCTTTTTAGATTCGTAATATAAAGTTTCTGAAAGTTTTAAATGGTTAGATCAGAATTCTAATTTCTGTGTCAATCTTACAATAGGCTGAAATGGACATTTTTTCCGCGACATTGAAAAAAATTGTGCGGCGGAACATTGTAAAACATCATCAGCAAAATATTTCGCATTCTTTCGCCGACGAAATTTTCAACAATAACTTAAATACACTCAATATATGAAGCAAGCAAAAACAACAATAAAAATTCTAAAAACAAAACCTTTTGGACGTGAGAGTCATTTTCAGAGGGACATTACGAAAGATATCGATAATATTTTGAAAAAAACACTATAAAAAACTATGAAAACTGTTTGTAATTGGTGGACTTCAGGGTCGGATCCAGAGGTACGCTTAGGACGCTCAAGCGTATTTGCGAATATGCTGCCAAAGCATACTTTTCAAATATAATTATTTCCGAGTTTACCTATTTCGATAAAATTTCCCTGA